>VWYP01003907.1:18462-31172 GCA_013400435.1 Pycnonotus jocosus | reverse complement strand
AAAAAAAAAAAAAAGAAAATGTTCTTTGCTTTACTGAAAGGAATATACCTTTGTCAATTGGACAAAATGCTCTGCCTTCAATCCAGCTCAGCTGGTGATTTTGGTCTAGTGTGTAAAAATAGAAGGGCTCTAGGTAGATAAACCAAAAAAAATGTACACATAGTATGTAAATGAATGAAGGACTTTCTTAAGAGCCGTCGCTGAAAAGGAACTATGAAATAGCCTTAGGTGACAAGCATCAAGTCAGTATTGCCTTTCAAAGCTTTTATTTTTCTTTCCCTTCTCTATTACAAAAAGGGGAGGAAGAAAAGACGAATCTGGGAAACATCAATAAAACTGGATCTAGCAATCGCTTTCCAGAGCAACAGCACCTTGGAGAGCAAGTCACCCTTCCAGCAAACCAGGCAGAAGAAAAATTATTCTTTGAACAAGACCTCAGCTTCATATATGTATATGATTTCCACTGAAACTGAGAGCAATCACTTGCCTAGAAAAAGGTTAAATCTACCCTGCCTTTACACATATCTAGCAAGATTAGAAGGGACATATGATCAAATTTCAGTATAGTATAGAAACGAACAAACATTACAGAATCTTAAGCAATCCCAAACCTGGGTTTCTTAAAAAAAAACAAACAACAACCAAATTAAAAACCCCACACCCAAAAAAGTAAATGTGCACATTAATATATAAATCAGTAACTTAAGAATGAGAATTTGGAAGGAATCTCTTCAGTTAACAAGCTATTATACAAGCATAATTTTTGACACCACTCAGAGCCTGATTATACTGTTTGATCTGACTCTGAAATTCTTATATTTCAAAATCATTTCCTACTGAAGTGCACTGTAGGATTTGCAATCTCAGTATTTGAGACTGCCAGTGTTCAGAGAAAAAGAAAATGCAAGTTGCACAGGAAAGAACTCTTTAAATGAATACATCTAATATGTTATTCATTTCCAGCTACAAATCAAAACACTACGGGATTCACTAGGAGGAGTGAAAAAAAAAAGAGTATTAAATATGTTAGGTGTTTTCACTCAAAACAGATAATCATGGATGAGGAGAAAAGGTAAGAAACTAAAGTACTACTTGGTGATAAGTTCTGACCTTGAACACACACAGTGTACTCTCTCAGAATGAACTATATAGTGGCAATATTTTGAAGGCATATACTGAACCAATCTCAAATGTTAGGACATACCAGAGTATATACACCACTCAAAAGGAATGAGAGGATTTTTTTCCTCAACTTCAAAATACACAAAAGTATTTGAGCTACCAAGATTAATACAGGACTGACCTAAACACCTGCCTTATTTCTTTAAATGTGCCTCTCTTCCTTCACATTCCTAATGTAAGCTGTGCCCCCACCAGCTGACTGTCACCCTCTTTGTGATACAGATACTCTTTCTGATGGTTTATTTTCAAAGAGTCACTACTATGTGTTTCCTTCTGATCAGGATGTGAATTATACTTAAATAATAGAGGGTATCTTTGAAATATTCTTGACAAGAACACAGTTACAAAAACCTCTGATGAACACTATTATCTACTAACAAGCCACAAGTAAAGGACAACTACCTTTCAAAAGCTAAGATTTCTACAAAGGAAAAAAGACATCATCACCTAATACTGTATTTCTCTTCCACAGTATGAGAAATATGCATGACATCAGTCCAGATTTTTCAAGGCATTAGGACTGGTGCATGCCATGGTCTCAAATGACCATCTAAAAAATGCAGCTGAAGGGATGGAAGGACTTTTTAATGCAATAAACTATTACATTACAAATAACACAAGATGTGAAACAAGACCTTGAGAGGGAAATCTCCTTATTAGTATTTCTGTTTACATGAACCAGAGTCGTGTACAAAGTCAAAGCACAGCATTTCATAGCTGAATCCAACACCAGCAACATAAACAGCATATCAAATGAGCAACAAGGTTGCTTTAAGAAACCAGAAGGACGCTGCATCCTGAAGCTTACGGATTGCCGGGCTGAGAGGGACGCTAAAGCAGCAGATAACATTTATGCATTTGTTGTAAAGTTTCCAGCATTCAAGCTTTATTTGTCTGAGTTTGATACTCCCCTCTGTGGGTGGGGAAGCCGAGGGACTGGCTGACGTCACCCAAAGAGTAGGGATAAAGTGCAGTGCCCACAGCTTTGGAATGAGTAAAACTTCTTAGGAGGTATAAAAGGTCGGCTGCCCTGTCTGGCAGGTGCTCTGCTGACAGCAACCTTCCTGCTATAGCTCAACTCCTCACACGGACCCAAGGGAAAAAGAACAGTAAGCAAGGAAAATCTGTCCACAATGCCACAAAATGTTATTCTCCAAGGACCATCACCCTGGGGATTCAGGCTCTCAGGAGGAATAGATTTTAACCAACCCTTAATCATAACCAGGGTATGTATTCTTTCCATTTTCTTTCTATTTATTCCATTTAATAGTTGCTGTAGATTTTTGTTTTTTACTTTTCTGGAGTTCAGAGATGCAGATAAAGCTGTGAGCAGATTAAAAAGTAGCTGCTAGTTCTGAGGAGAGCCAGCTGAATACTAAGTTTTTGTAAGTTTTCTGTCACATGTTTCTGTGATTGGTCTAAGAGACTTTAACTGCACTTGTACTCAGGTCTCAAAATTAAATTCAAGTGCCTTGGCAGCAGAAAAAATCTGGCATGATTTCCCAAGCTTTCAAAATTATATTTAAACCTCCTAAAAGCAAGACCTCACTTTTATGCTTTCCACAACTAGCCTCTCTGATCACTGGGGGAGAAGACTGCTTGGCAGCAGTTCCTCATGCCTGGGAGTTTGTACTTTGCAGATTAATCTGACTCTTATTTAATTAAACCAAGTTCTGTTTATTGCCAGTAAAAGCAATACCTGTTCTTACATATCTAAAAGTTTTCACTTTCATGAATGTTAAATGAGTGAGTTATTAGAAAGTTATAGAGCTCTGTATATGAAAGAGATAGTTATTTGGTGGGTTTTGCCATATTTAGAAACTAAAAATTTACCTTACCCTCCCTCCCCCAATAAACAGCAAGAATTTGAGCTTTCCTTCTTTTTCATGAATTTTGAGATATTAGTTGCAATTTAAGAAACCAGTGACTCAATCCGTGTAGCTGACCTGCATCTACCGATGTGGATCTGCTCAAAAGACAGAATACATATTTTGAAAATTTCTATCTTTAGAAAATTGTGTTCAATGCACATCAGGCTAGAATTTATTCTCCTTATATTTCTGCTGCTTTTCGGGACCTTAGACACATCAAATATGTGTTCCATGAGCCTCCAAACTACTATGCCTTTTTGTGTTTTGTTCTTCTCTTTTCTTTTTAAAAAAGCCCTACACTATGACTCACTATATACACTATGCCTGGTATTGAGTAAACGTCAAAAGCCTTGAAGGATGGATACTACTAGAGATGTCTTGCAGTAAATATGCTTCCAAAACAAGAAACAGTAGAAAGGACCATCTTTTCACACATCAACTAGTAAAAATTAACTCAGTCATTCATTCCAGATTTATAAAAGCATAAAAACATTTATGTCTTTAAAATAGAAGTAAATCAAAATGTTATTATTTGACTGAATGTAGTTACATAACAAGTACTCAGAATATAGCAAAGCCTTTGGAGAAACAGGAGACAGAAACATTAAATTTTAAAAAAAAAAAATCCCTGGATGTTTTGGGGCCTTCATTGCCTTTTATGGGCCTCTAAAAGAAAAATAGTTTCCATTATCTCTAATGAAAAGTATTTTAGTGGTGTCTGGTTTATATTTTCTTTGTGTTTAGATTAAGTGCAATGAAGTTTAAAACTGCAATAACAAAGGATGTTACTATAAATATAACTTTCTAAAGAATAAATTACTCTGCAGTTGACTCATACCTACCAAATTCCTCACAAGACACAACCCATTGGTTTCTGGCATATTACATAAATGCTCAAAATCACATTTCAAGTAGTTCAATGAAAAAAAATATATATATCTATGAAAAAAGGTTACATTTGCTTAGCTCAGGCTCAAGAATATT
The DNA here is from genome assembly GCA_013400435.1 of Pycnonotus jocosus. NCBI lineage: Eukaryota > Metazoa > Chordata > Aves > Passeriformes > Pycnonotidae > Pycnonotus > Pycnonotus jocosus. The sequence goes on along the minus strand of VWYP01003907.1, from coordinate 27,135 downwards.
AACAGTAAATTTGCTTACAGTTAGTATTTTTGTTGTCACTGCATACATTTAGAAGAGTCCCTCAGTAAGTATTCATAAAATACCCCTTAAGAAACAGAGAACATTTCAAGATACTCATCAGTCTGGCCTCTTGGGACCTAGGTATTCCTTGTGTAAAAGTTACCATAAGCAGCCATATAGCACTAGGCTTAACTGTCTTAATATGAGAAAACTAAATAAATAATAGAAATTATTTTAAAATACATTCTGAATTAAATAATTAGACAGGTGTTAGGATTGGTTGGCTATGTCCTTGTTCAACAAGAGACAGCTTTTATCAGGACTTTTCAAGAGAGACAGATGACTTAAGAGATTACTATCCACCTGTCTAAAGAACAGATGTCACTTCAAAAGTTCATGTGAAAATTGTTGTTATTTTGACTGTTTCAAGCAAGTGCAAAAACTACAGTCCATGATCACTGGGAGAAAAGAAGAACAGGAGGGGAGTAAAAATCAACATATTTAAATTATGGTCAGAAAAAAAATTAACTACAAAGACTGAAAACACTAAATTCTTCAAACTTTGCATAGATGCAAAGAAATTGCATTAATGAAACTGATTACAGGAACAACTGAAACTTGTACAGTTTGGAGAGAATGATAAAATATTATCAACTCTAGATTTAAGTTCTATTTTATTTTTATAGACCTTTACCAATGACAATGCAAGTATTCATATTAACTCAATTTTACGTTTAGCCACTCTGTCTGCAGACATTCATAGCTCTCCTCAGAAAACAGAGTCTGAAATATTTATGATGGTGTAATGTGGTAAGCTTTATAAGTTTATTATCAGATGCAGAGAAGCTTTCTTCAAAGTTTCATTGGAGACATTTGACCCTCATGTGGTTAAATAGTCTGTGACATCTGAATGATTAACACACATTTTTAGATTTATCCAGATCCAAGATACAAGAGTAACAAGCATACCATGCAGACATGGCCTGAAGAGCAAGGCAAAAATTCTCCCAAAGCAACACTAGAATCTACCTCATGAAGCCAAGTGAGCAAGCAACAAACACTACAGTCACAACACAATTCTAAGTGTTCAAAATACACAATGTGTCACTAATAAGTCCTCAAGAAACAGTACCACTTACATTATTGAGGTACCCACAATATCAATATCATACCCACGATATCTTGCACTGCACAACGTGGTCCCTTTCTATAAAATGTAGTCTGCAGGGCATGTGCCTGCCCTGCATGTAGTGCAGGCCTGCACAAGTAGTGCTCAGCACCCCCATCAAGGTGTTAAGGCCCAAGATACACATCTCAGAAGCTTGGCAATGATCAATTCAGCCAAAGAATAGGAAATACAGATGCCTGTCCCTTTCTGTCCTTGCTCTTGCCAAATGACTCATACACCATTCAAACATCTAAGTGATATACTGCAGCTGCTGACAACTTATAAAACTCAAGGGATTTAGCAGCAACATGGAGCAGGGCATGTTCTGCCAGCAGTACAGCTGCAGAGGAATTGTGCTGCTAGACAGATACACTACTTTATAAGGCAGGATCATTATTTCAGGGCTTCGCTGCAGTATGTCACAGGTACAGCAGATGATTTGTTGTGACATGTAAAAAACATAATTTGCAGGGTAACCTCCATAAGGGTTATACAAGCTAACTTACTCTTGAGAGGGAACCAAGAATGGTTGGTTTGCCCAGTTAGGATTAAAGCATCAACAGTCACACTGGGACACGAGGAATTCTGCTGCAGTTTGTCATTGCAAACATATTCACATCGTGCTAAGCCAAATCAGGAGCAATTCCAGTTGAAGGGAGAAGAGTGATCATACCTCTAACCCCTGTCTTATTATAATGGTCTCAGTGTTGATCATTTACATTTGCAGCCGTTGAAGTTTGAGAAGCAGACAATTTTAGAGAATTCAGACTTAGAATTTATAAATAACTTCCTCAATTCATATTCAAACAGGTTATTCAGGCACCTGAACACTTTGTTAAGCACACAATACACTAGTCCATTCTTTTGAAGGATGAGGATGTAAAAGTCTGCAGCTGGCTACAAGCCCCCCTTTGGAAAGTTTGCCTGACTTGATAATAACACATGCATTGTAGTTTGTTACATTGGTATCAAAAATAAGTTTACATGCAGGAATGCAGTAAAAGAGCTCACAAAACAATCTCTTTGATCATTCAGACTCACCTAATGGAGATGGAAAGCACAGAAAACAACTCTCCTTCACTGATTTTTGCCATTATTTCAATACTAATACAGTGCAACTCATATTAAAAAGAATTTCTATTTGGCTTTTACATTGACAGTAGTGCCCCCTTCAGAGACAAGCCTGCCAGCTTCACCAAATCTGGGGTTCAGAAGATGCTGGAAGTACAATAGACAGCTTACTCTCTTCCTTTGCTAGAAAACTGTGAAAGACCAAAGTTGAATAATGTCTCCACAGCATGTTTTCCAGTCAAGATAACATGTGCTTTCACTGTAGCAGAACCCATAGTGAAGAAAATTTTCTCCAATAGCTTTTTCATTTAATATATGCCACAGATAAAAGAACTGCTTTTGGAAATAAGACCATAATGTCATTTTTTTTCCTTCACACTGGGATTCATTTACTTACAACTAGGCAGCTAATGTTACTTTGCATGACCCAACTTGTCCCTTCTCCTGTTCAAGAGCTGAATTTCAGAAGCTTATGTGCTACATGCATCAATTTCATGTTGCTGTCTAGGTAATCAAGAGTTGCCTAAAATGGCAACACACACGAAAGGTATGGAAATCCCACTCAGTGACCTAAGACCTGTTATGTATGTGGTATGTTTAAGTGTTGTGGTGGCAGGAGAAGTCACCTCTTGCAAATAGAGGCCTGAATAGAACAAGCTTCAGTAACATCTAAGGTCATGGCCTCTCTACAATGGTTATTTTAAAGCAAAATTATGTTACATTTGTTACATTTCAATTATTTTCACAACCATACAGAAGTCTGTCAACTAGCAAAAAAAAAAAAAAAAAAAAAAAAAAAAACAAAAAAAAAAGTTTAAAAAAAAAAAAAAAAAAAAAAAAAAAAAAAAAAGCAAGCATAGAAAGATAAGCTATGGGCTATTTCTGTGAATGTCACAGATGGTCCATGTACATAAGGTATGGATTGCACCACACAGACCACCATGAAGGATCAGGACCACTGTTATTCAAATGCCATGGGACTTAAACCTAAGCACATAGTTCAGCAACACAATTTCTTGCCAGTTCTTTTCTACTGCTGGTGTTGTTAAGGGGAAGTTTTTTCTTTTTTTTCAAGCAAATTATATATATAATGGCAGTGGAGAAAGAAGATTTAAAAATGAGTTACATTAATTACAGAAATCAGAGTGGAAACTAATGCAGAAATGTAAAGATAATTTCCATGGAGTTATGATGAATAAAACATTCATATGGTTTCCTGATAATAGAACTACAGAGCCTTTGGCAAAATACCTCCCCCATCCAACATGAAATAGGGGAATGTGATGAAGTTTATTTTCTCTATCAGTTTTCGAGCATGCATGGTGATTAAGCAGTTACATTTTGGTTGTTTCAGATTACACCTGGAAGCAAGGCTTCAGCTGCCAACCTGTGCCCTGGTGATGTTATTATAGCTATTGATGGTCTAGGCACAGAGAACATGACACATAATGATGCCCAGGAGAGAATTAAAGCAGCTACACATCAGCTTTGTTTGAAAATAGAGAGGTACGTGTACACATCTGCCTATTTCTGAAAGAAGATGCTACTCAGTCAACAGTACAATTATTATATGGTGTAACTATTTAAAATAGTTTGAGGAAGTTCTCAAGATCCTTAAAATTACAAAGCAACCACACCTACCTCTTAAACTCCAGATCAAGCAAGGCTCCCTGGATCTCATCTTTGTAGGCACAAAAAGAACAGCTTCCTTCAGGTTATTCACACTGTAATTCTGCTGCCTGCACAAGTCCTCTGTTTACTGTAAGTAAATAAGCAGTTCTTCATGTTTTGGGGAAATAATAAAATCCTCATCTAGTGTCAGTTATTCAGTGACTTCTCTGCTCTAACACTCCCTCAGCCACAGGTGCTTGTCACTGCCTCCTTCCCCAACCACACATAAAGCTGCTACTGCATCATCCCAGTTAAGGAAAACAACATCATGTCACACTTTCATAAGGGGTGACAAAGGAGTGAGTTTAAAGCCAATCAAACACTTTGGTCAGAGCATATTAAGTCTAATGAATTCTCAAAGCAATGTTCAAAACAAGACTGAGAAACATTGTCTTACCTAAACTGCGGTAATCCAGAAACTTTCGTGTTCACTTCTCTCTACTAGAGCCAGTAAGAGAAACAACCTGCAGCTTCGCACCTCCAACTGAGTTTGCTCAGCCTGTAGTCAGGATCACTTGGCACACTCTTTCAGCTGTCTCCAAAACTAAGACAGGGCTGATTAACTTGAGGCTCTCAAGGAGGCACAGCTCTTTATTGTAGCTGACTACAATATTTCTTTTGAAATACAAAAGTGTTTCTTTTTTTTAAGGAGTGTTGTTGGATTACTAGAGCACACACCATAGTTTAAAATTCCTTCTGTTACTTCAGGGTTCTGCTACAGATTGATATATGCCATTTAACAACTACTTTGGGAAGCCAGTCTCAAGATGTGATATATGTACATATAACAAGCAGCATCAGATTAATATTTAACATTACTATTGTACTACTTTAAAATTAGCTGCCATATTTCACTTTGTCGATGAAAACAGAAGTTAACTGATATTTTTGCCTTTCTTACTTCTGCTTATGTGACTGAAAGAATCATCTGTGCAACTCCAATTTCCCCTTGCACACATACTTTGCATGCTTAGATTGCAGTTCAACATTGAAAAGCTGGCTTGACATGGAAATTATGGTCTTTAAAGAAAAAAAGGTTGATGTTTAGGATTATTACTAATATACTCAATTATTCATATAAAATATTCTGAGGACTCAACATTCATTCTGGCAACAATTAAAAAATTAAAACTAAAATGTTTGGTCAGCTCAGGTCAGAAAGGCACTAATTTCCCTTTCCTTTTGTGTTTGGTAGCTATTTATGACCTATCTCCCATTGTTAATAGCGTACATAATTTTTTTTAAGTAAATGCATTTTTTATATATTGGTTACATATCATTGATGTATTTTATGTCAAAACAATAAAAAACCATAGAAAAAACTTAGAGATATATGAGCTGCATTATATTTTATGGACACATACACAACTCTGTAGGAATTCAAATAATTTAAATTCTTTCTTTCTTTCTTTCTTTCTTTCTTTCTTTCTTTCTTTCTTTCCAGGGCAGGAACTAAATTATGGTCCCCACAAGTTTCAGAAGATGGCAGAGCACATCCCTTCAAGATAAATTTGGAAGCTGAACCTCAGGTATGAACTGTGAAAAGTTACCTGAATATTTCCATTTGCCTTTTTAAACTCCAAATAATCTCTCTTGTGGTCATTAAAATTCTCTAACTAGAACTTCATCCACAGTTGGCCAGTTTAAGCTCATATGAGCCACCATGATTATGACATCTTGGAACACCATTTTATCTGACTCAATGATTTTGATTTTTCAGCTATAACCAAAAACAAAACACTAAGAAGCTACAAAAAATTCTCATTTTCCTTTAAGACTCTACATAGCACCTTAGTTTTATTATGGAAATAAATATGTCCTCTTATTCTGATAAAGTTTAAGTTGCTTTAATTCTTGCAAAGATTCTTCATCATATGAGGATGGTCTTAAGTCAGGAATAAATATCAAGTACCTAAGTGATGAACTTAACAGATCACAAATGCATTTTGAGGTTGTCAGTTAAACAGAGAGATCCATAAATACTGAATCTCTTTACCTCCATACATTTTTATACTATGCCACAGAACTGAAGTTTACATTTCCATACAAAATCCATGTACTGGTCAATAAGCAAATCACTCACCACTTCTGACTAGGAAAGTCTTGATCGTTGTATATAACCAAAGCAAATCCAATAATCGACAGCCATCTCTCTTTCCAAACTCAAAAAAAGAAAAAGCTGTTATGAATTAAAGTCTTCATATTGCTAATAGTGAATCAGCTAGATACTGCTCACAACTAGTCCCTCATTTCTTCGTCATTCCTCTTTGACCTACATAAACATTTGCTGTTATCGCAAGAGCAGGGAGGGAAGAATATTCTGCTGATCCTGGAAGGCCAGGTTCAAAGCAAATATGTCAAAGTATTTATTCTATGATGTCCTAGGAAAAAATATGTTTAGATTCCATTTCAATAAACCTTGTGCAATAAATACTTCCACCAATTTTGTTGTCATGGAGATGCTCCCAAACATGAATACAACATTTCAGTGTTACATTTCTCTCTCTTCTTTCTGATCTAAAAATTGCAGTAAATGATACAGCAAACTCCATTAGAAATAATACAGCCTCTTCAGCAGCAGGAATATTATAGCGAAGAAACAAAACTATTTTAAATCCATATTCTTCTGGAAGAGCTAGGATACACATTAAAGGACAATGGAACAAACTCACTAAAAGAGCTATAGAGAAAACCATGCAGGCATGCATGACACAAGAGTAATCCCTCTGCATGAAAGCTGCATTCCTAAAAAGGACAGTTCCTTAAAAATAGATCACAAGATTTCACTAAGTGCTATTTGGCAGATTATTGAAAAGCAGCCTCTATTGGGCAATCAGAAAAGCTGTTTCACCTAGATTAAACAGCCAGACTGTTCATTTAGTAAATTTCTTTTTTGTTTCTAGGAGGTTCAGGAGTACTGAGTATATTTAATAAATAGTAGGCACCAGAAAAATATGTTTTACATTTTAGATTAAATTATTCCATCTGAGTATCCATCACTCCCTCTGGAATAAAAAATACATATAGCCTATTTTTCTACAATTTCTGGGACTTAAAATTAAATTTTACAGCATATTTAGTCATAACACGATATGCAGCAGTATGTATACCAGTAGAGAAAACAGTAAAAATTTATCGAATCTCAGATGAGAAATTTTTGCACAACTACAATCTGTGCTGTCCAAGTCTTTTAAGAGTTTGCTGAATTCTAATAAATACAGGCACTGCATCCAAGATGAATGGAGAAAAATGCAAAAACAGAAATGTGTTACTTCAAATGTAAAACTCTTTTATCCAAAAGTATTTACTTTTGGATAGTAATACATTTACTTGTGCGCAGAAATGGAAAACCATTGAGTTCTATTTTATAATAACCAAAATTACTCAGAAGGTCATAGATCTTATAAATATATCATTTTTTCACTCTCATCAAACAGACATTCTAAAATTCACTAAGAAAGTTAAGAGAAGTCAGTTATTTAAAATACATTGCAAGCCAGCCAAATAACAATAACAAATGAAAACTTATGCAATGTTCTTAATAAGTATCTAATTCAAGTTTGTAAGCTAATAAAAGGTAGTTACAAATGAATGGAAACCCTATTTTAAATTCTTCAGCAATGTGGCCAAATATTTGGCCAAAGAATGCTTATTTTAGCTTCAACGAATGAAACTCGTTCTACAGATGCATGGAGATGGCTTTGTGAAACCTGTTAAACAATTAAACACTGTGCCTACGTACAGCTGTGGAACAAGAAACCTTCACACTGTTGCAAACTTCTGAATCAGCCTGAGAATCTCCCAAGAGCCATTTTGGCAACAATTGTTGGAGAACAATGAAAGCTCACACTATTTTTAAACCTGGGAAGAGGAAACTGAGGGAATAATTCTAATTTACACCAATAAGTGGTTGACTGAGAGTCATTCTTGAAAGCTACACATTCCCACATAAAAACCAGTCACCCTGATTTTGATATTCTGGAGCAACCTCTAGTGTGATGGATAATAGGAAATAGCAGACCACTTGAAGAATTACTAATACAATCACATTGTATTCTGAATAAAAGCAATTTAGAACATAAGGTTCTCAACAAATATAAGTAGAAAGAGAAAACAAAGCCATCTAAATGGAAAATAGTATCATAAAATTATTTTTAAATGCTTTATGCTACATTGTCAATGTAAAAGCATACAATGACTCATAAATGTTTTCTGTTACAATCTCTTTAACCTCTTTGAAAATAATTTTGTATTCATTACCACAATTTCTTGAATTGTTTTTATTTGAACTTTTCTTTCTTACTTCTATTTTTGCCTTTGAACATTTTGTTCAGTCAGACTAGACTTTTGGCCATGAAGGAGACTATACATTCCTGGGAGATATATTATGCATGTAGATAAGTATAAAAATCTAAGAAAAACACAACCCATTGTTCTAAGAAGTAAGTTTATAGTCCCTCATAATTTCTAATCAACTTTTGAAACTATATAATTGTGCTGGGCTAGTTTGGAGGACCTACCCCCCTTTATAATAGCATTGAAAGATAAAGATCTTAGTCACATTACCTCCAAAATGTACACATTTGTGTTCTGTCACAGCAATTACACCGAGAAATGCCATCATATAGGCTGTGATGGATCTATTTCTATGGGCTTTTGGAGCTACATTATTTCTATTCCTGGTACCTGTATCAAGGCAAAAATGTAGCTAGCCCTGAAGGAAAAAAAAAAAAAAAAAAAAAAAAAAAAAAAAGGTAAAAAAA
>VWYP01003907.1:0-18455 GCA_013400435.1 Pycnonotus jocosus | reverse complement strand
AAGAGGACTTTTCACAGATTCAATGATATCAAATAAACACAAGAGCTGGACTATTTTTGCTGCTGTATGTTCTGTCACTGACATTTTATATTAATAGATAAGTTATAAAGAAAGCAGATTTTAAGTCTCACTAACTGCAAATACTTGTTTCACAACTGTTACATTGTAAACATGCTGTTATGGTGCCACATCTTCTGTTCATTTCTCTATGAGAAATGAAATATGGGGATGAAATTACAATGTTCTCAGTTGGTTTTGTTAATTTTGTATCATACATGGATTTGAATCAATTTTAAATAATTTGACATTATTATCTTTCATTAAGTAGCCATGATCCTAAACTATTAGATTATTTCCATTTACTAATACATATTGTTAACTGCAACTCCATTCTATCAGACAGAAACAAGGAATTGCAAATAAAATTTGTGCTCATTTATCTGATTACTGCTTTCAGTAGCCTCTTAAAGTGCAATGCTGCTAAACATTATCATTCAATAAAACTGCTTTTTACTGTTTGCATTTTCTGGTTGCATATTCTATATATCCATGACTTTTCTTTATTCTGTTCCTAAATATATTTTGGAAATTGTTGTGTAACAATTGTACTCCAAACCAAACCCAAACTGGAGAACTGCAAGAGATTGCTATGAAAATTGAAGTATTAATGACCTGTGCTATCTTAACGCTGCAAGTTCAAGTCTCTAAAGAAAAGACCAATTCAGATTGTAGAAACCTATCTGTTAGAAATGAAAGCTTTTTATTCCATATGGATGGAAGTTCAAATGCTCTCACAGCTCTCTTTCCAAAGAGTGCCACATGCCATCAGGACAAGCTGTCGGACTGCAGCAGTTAACGTTCTTTACCCAGTAGTGTAAAAGAAAAAACTCTTGGCAGATGACAACATTATTTTTTTTCAAAGTCTCTTTTTCTGAGGCTTAGGAGTGGACCTGAGCTGGAAGGGCCTCAAAGGACACTGTAATAAATAAGCAGAATACAAATAAGTAAATTTTCTTCCAGTCAGAAGTCTTTATCATTCCTGGCCAACCACTACAGAAGTACATTTTAAGGGATCTGAAAAATCATCAGAGGTTTTATTTCCAGACCTTATCCTTTTGAATTCCACAAACTGAGAAAATTATCTTGGCCAATGACAAAATAAGTACAGCACAATACAGGCACATAGGTAGAATGATTTCAAATTTACCCATTTCTGGTTTTACTCATTCATGATGACTTCACATTAAATTATAAAGCAGTGCAACTTTTGGTACACAAATACGCTTTAAAAATTAAATACATTCAGAAGAATGTCATCAATCTGATATATGTTCAAGATTTTATTTCAGTTAAGAGAAGCATTAAAAATTATCTGTTTTCTAGGTAAGACACAATAAAATCATACTTTTGAAAGTCCCTCTATCAGTATGTGATGAAAATGAAGAAGCTAGAGATTAGCACTGAATCAAAGAAATTAAGACAAGCATACATGAAATGTTTTAAAATAATAATGTAAACAGTGTCAAATCTACTGACCAATATGACAGGTCACTATCATATTCATCCCTACCATTTCTTCTAAGCCTTCTTCTTGCTCAGAGGTGGGAAATTAATGTGTATGGCTCAAGTAATATATACAAAATTAATGGAAAAATATAATATGCTTGTACCAGTTTAAAAATAACAGAGTTGCAAAAGTAAAAATGCAGTTATTAACAATACTGGTGTTTTCAGATTTACTCATTGCTAGCTTTGGTGTGCATTGTAGCTCTGTGTGTTTTGTCTGCCTATCATGCACAGGAATTCAAGCCTATTGGTACAGCTCACAACAGAAGGGCCCAGCCTTTTGTTGCAGCAGCAAATATTGATGACAAAAGACAGGTAGTGAGCTCCTCCTATAATTCTCCAATTGGGCTCTATTCATCTGGCAATATTCAAGACGCGCTTCACGGACAACTGAGGGGTCTCATTCCTAACTCATCGCAAAAGTGAGTATTAGTATTTACTTATGATACATGGTCATCTGTGGTATATATCTGTTCTGTTTTCAATTTAAAAGTCCAGCTCTTGCTGTTTTTTTCTGAGAACCAGGAGACTATTCATTATCCGAATAAAAGGTAATCAAGGAAACATTTTTTTTCCAACACCAAGAATTATCTATTCAGTTTTCTAGTAGCAATGCTGCAGGTAGCTAAAATTTGCCCTGAGTTGGGCTGCAACACTACCCTCCAACCTTCTTTCCTGTAACTACACTTCACTCTGAATGTTTCTGAACACTACAGTGGTTGTATTTCGAGTACCAGGAATGAACAAACTAAATGTGGTTACTTCATGGTTAAAATTTGTGAATATTTTTGCTATGTTTAAACTAGAAAGCGTTATGAATGAATGAGAATTTGTAGGCCAAGAAAGCTATTTCATCTCTTTTTTCTTTACAGGATATCAACTACTTTGAACACAAGCATAATATTCGGCCCAAACCTTTCATAATCTCAGGCCGAAGCAGGTTATAAACTTTAAGTGCTGTTCTGGATTTGATGCATGGTATTATTTTTTAATGGAGAGATACTCACCATTGACATTAATTAAGCATTCTGAAGCATTTGAAATTTACTTATGGTACTAAACAGCCTAATGCTGACATTAAAAGCAAACAAACAAAAATAGTTAAATGGTTGACTTTCAGAGTTCAGGCTTGAAATTAAAATTTCTCTTTCCAAAAGAAAATAGATCTACACTCCCATCTTAGTTATACTGATCAAAGTCTGCAGTAACTACAGCCATGATTCAGTTTGCAGCGCAGCATCAGAAATTGTACACTTACAGATCTTTGGCACTGTGAACTTCTTCTGATTAAATGTAGTGTTATTTGTTAAGGTGCTAAATAAAAGATAGCTACATAGTGTATATATATTATATATTACATATAAATAAAAGATAGCCTACATATAAATAAAAGATAGCTAAAGATAGAGAGTTATAAGCTAGGCCATTCAGAGTTTTCAAATTTGCATTTCAGCAGACCTCTTTCTAGAGGGCAATCTACTGCTAAGCCAAAAGTAGGAAAACTGATGCCACAGATCTGTAAAGTTCCAATGCAGAAAATCTTATATATATTTGCATCCATCATTTTAGTGTAATAAAATGTAATAATTAAATTCCTCATTACTGTTTTCATCATTACAGAGGGGACAAAAATAATGCAAACTCTGTGGCTAAAAATACAAGGAAGCTCAAAAGGGTCTGAGGGAGGAAATATATTGTGATGTGATCCTTTATCCTCTATAGCAGTAGCAGTTTGTGGGACCACTATATAGCACATAAAGCTGGCTCTGGGACCACTAGGTACCATTTTACAAATGCCTACTAGATTTATCAAGAGTCAAATGAGTATCGAAAGCCTAATCTCACAATTCAGAAATGAAAATTACAAAGTACTTTCCATGAAAATGTTGAAGTAAATGGCCATTTGCCAGCATATAAGATAAAGAAAATAAACTGCAAAAACTATCCCGACAGCAATGCAGCAAGTTTAAGAACTTCAGTTGGGCAAGGTCTGTCTGGAGTTCTAGCACTGGAGAAGTCTGCACTTGCAAACTGCAGAATCTCTGACACAGGGTGTTACATTTACAAAACCTTGGTTGTCACAGGTTTTTTACTACTTTTTCATCAGTTTGACTTAATCCACTGCTAAACACAGCAAAAAACCACCACTTCAGCTTGAAACATCCCTGTAGGACAGACAGGAGAGGCTAAATAGGACTTTGACTAGAAGACATGATTGTGGACTGTGGGTTTGAGCTGGACAGAATTTTGGCCTTTACTTTGGTGAAACTAACTGGAAATTGTATTTAGTATGTAACCGTGTGGGGGTTTTTTAACCTATAATTTATTCTGTTTTAATATTACTTTGGCTTCACATAGCGAGAGCGAGAGTTGTGTTTTTTCTAGTCTTTTCCTGCTACATTCTGTTTACTAACACTATTAGCACTGACAAAACCTATCCTACTGCAGGATCTAAAGGTGGTATTGTTTCTTCTAAAAGAAAATGCTGCCAATGTATATGTTGCTCTGCATGAATTTTTTGGCTGGCTCATGCTTGGTGATGATGCACAACTATATTTGCATTAAGGCCTGCCTACCATTTCAGGAATGCTTTTGTTTGACATGTCTTTGATGAAAAAATTTATATTTCCCTTTAAAACTTTGAGAAAGTGGTCCTGCACAAATTCTGCTTTGAATCAAAGGGAGAATTTGGGGTTTTCTACTCCACCCGAGAGTAGCTACTGGGCAGAGTTCTGTACCATCAAACTGGATACCATTTGATATCTGGAAACAGAGCATTGTCTCAGGTTTACATAGCTTGGAAAGAACTACCCACAACTGTGATACCAGGCTGGAGGACAGAGATGACACATTTATTGTCCCACAGCTCAGAATATCACATAAATGGTAACCAGTGACTGTAGAAAGATTTGGTTATGTGCTGTTACACAGCAACAGCAAAGAAATAATCTCATTTTTTTTTTAAAAAAAGCCTCTGAGGTACTATGCAGATAAGACTGAAGTATTTAAAACAGTGATACTGGAAAAAGACTTCAGGTCTACTGTTCACATTCTTTTGCTAATCTTTTTCCAGGTATGTTGAATTGGTGTACAGTTACTTCAATAATGTCAAGCAACACTAAAATTTTTTAAAAAGTGTACATCTTATTTTTGTATATAAATTATATATAAAGTGTACTTCCAAAGCAGTAAAATTAATTCTCTGAATATGAACCCATTGTTCTTGTGAAGGACCACTTTACATTCTACTGGAAACACTGTATTTTGAAAAGCAAAAGTAAGCCTGGATGTTTTAGTAATTTTTCTTCTTTCCAATGATCAACAAACACTTTTTTTAAAAAAAACCTGTTAAACTAGTTTTAAAATATTAATAAATATCTTACTCTAGAATTTAAGGAAATCTAAGAAATGTCACATTCATTATTTTACACTACTTCGTAGTGTAGTGAGCGTGTAGTGGCAGTGTAGTGAGATGATTGTGAGGTACAGAACTGGAATGATGTGTCTAAGATTCTTCCAGTGCTGCAGGTGTTTATTCTGTCTCTCACATGGACAACTCACATGAAATTTTTCTGCTACCCTTTTTATAGATGATGAGAATTACTCACTTAGAACAAAGAATGTTAGGGAGGCTTAATTATTCGTAAATAAAACCTAGCATTAAAAATGTAAAATAATATTATATACTGAATTATTTATCTATCAAAGGATTTTTACTATCTTTAAAGAAAATTCATGCCAGAATTTTAAGGACTGCTTTATAGCTGGCCTTGATACTTTTTATAGGAAAACTATCATCAATGACTCCACATACTTTTGCTTTTCTCTGCTTTCTGTACTTTTGCTCTTTGGAGCTTGTTCCATTTATGATTTTCAGCCCTGTTAACATCACCATATCCCTGTGCTTTTGTCTTCGTTCTCTGCAATCCCATGCACACTGCACCCTCTCCTGCACTCTGGCCATTAACGCAGTGGATGCAGCACTCCTTCGGGGCTGGACTGTGGCAGTGGGCGCAGTACCCCCTCTTCAATTAGCACGGTCAGCTCCATCTGCCCCACCGAGCTGAAAGCAGTGTCTAAGATGGCCCCTAATGTTCCCCTGGAAATGGAGCTTCCCGGTGTCAAGATCGTACACGCTCAGTTTAACACACCCATGCAGTTGTACTCAGATGACAATATCATGGAAACACTGCAAGGCCAAGTTTCTACAGCTCTGGGGGAAACACCCGTCATAAGGTAATTAGAGCAGCATCCTTAATATTTATGAATACACAAATTTAAAATATATCTAAAAACAGTATCATACTGTTTCTATGAAAAAAGGGGAAAGAGAGAGAAACCAATTTAAAAGCATTCAATATTTTCACTAAAATATTAGTCATTCCTGGGTTTTAACCAAAGTATTAAAGGAGTCCTTCAGACTGTACAAATAAATATTTCATAGGTAATAATCTCGGAATTGCAGCTAATAAATAAAAAACTATGATATTACCTGGATTGTTACCTGACTGACCACTCCAAATCAAGACTCTGATTCTCTCCAAAATTTACTATTATATTTATCTAATAATGATTTTATAACTTCCTCTTATCAGTAATTCTAATAATAAGAAGAAATAAATAAAATTTATTTCCACTGTTGAAATTCAGGTTACAAAGATTAGTAAATATTATAAATGGTTATAGTGTTCTAGATACTTAAGTCCCATTCTAGACAACTCACTCAGTACAACTAGCTCTCATACAAAAAGAGACAGAATTTACTGTAGGCCACCAAATCCATGTCTGACTTATGAATTTATTCAGTTCACAACTAAAGTCAGGGAGGAACCTTATATATATGGATAAAAATTATGATTATACAATAAAAAGTTTTAAAGCACTATTCATTTTTTTTTAGGAGACAATTCACTATTTATGTTGCTTTATCTTTACTTTTGCATAATGGTAACGTATTTTCCTGTTTTACAACAGTACTTAGGTTAATAATTCATAATATGTATGGTGTAAACTAAAGCTAATTACTAATATTTTAAGTAAGCAATAGTCACTGGCACCAAAGAGACTTTTTCAGCACCTTGCAGAATTTGGCTGCCACTAACAAAACCCCCCATATTTATAAAAAAAGTATTTAGGTTCAACCTATCTGATGAAAACTGTGGTTCATGAAGTGTTTCCATAGTGAAATTACTCTATTGCTTGAATATTTATGCACAATCAGAACTATTAGAAAACAATAAAAGAAAAATTTGCTGCTTCATTATTGTGAAATAACGTATTAAGCCCAAAGTAATCAGATTTCACACTGCCTATGACACTGCTAGTTTGAGAACCTACTCTCTCTACACAGGTTTGAAACGTCCCTTGCTGTGGGATGGTTTTCATTATGTATGGATAAAGAAATGTAAGACGACACATTTGTGTCTGGGGTTTTTGCCTTCTGTATGTAATTGCATTATCATTTGCTTTATATTTAGAAATATTTTAGTAAAGAGGAGAGAATTCAGGCATTTAATTAAACATTGCCAAGAATTGTAAAAATGCTACTTCTGTTAAAACCTTCTGACAAGACAGGAAACTGGTAGGGGTTTTACCAGCTTAAAGATGGCTCAAAGTAATCTATTTTTGATGAAGATTGATGATGAATTTTGAATTTTGATTGATGAAGATCAAAAAATTCACATAAACAACAGGGGTCACTATCCAACTGCTGCTGCTCTTACTGCGCCATTTGGCAGCTTGGATGCTACCCTGGAAAACAAATCAAACCATTTAAAGCAAAACCTAGTCTAATTCTTTGTGGACAGTAGGAAGCCAGTTGCAAGAGGAAATTTAAACTGGACATTTGTGTGTGTAGCTGTAAGATAACAGACTTCACCAAAGTAAATTTGGATGATTCCGAGTACCCACAGTAAGTGTATCAAATTTACAAATGCCACATATTCAGTCTAATTTCTATCAGTGCATATAGTCCTCTACTTTTCCTCTCGATTACTTAGGATGCCATTTACCATGAACAATTTAAAATATTCAGCACAGTTTAAAATGAAACATTCTCAATAAAATCTTTGTCTCATAGGTCTTTTGAGATTCAACCATCAACTTCCATATTTCAGTATTCACCTTACAGTGTTTCCTGTTTTGCAATACTTATTTCACTCCTTTTTGTAATCTCTGTAAGTTTAACAAATAACCATTATCTAAGCCAAATAATCACTATATTACCTAATGATTGAGCTAACTTAGAGGTTATATTCTCCCAAAAGATTTGACTGGTTACGGTTTGGCTGACCTTATGTAAAGGCATGAGCTGTGATTTTAACAACATTCTTGAGGGCAGCTGCTGCAAAAAGAGAACTTCTGGATACCATAGCAAAGAGCACCTGGTAATAACAGCAGATGATTACTGAAATGAAACTACTTTGAGATTAAATGGCCTGTTCTCAAATGCCAGTAGAGCCAAAACAGTAATTATGGAAATACATTAACGAGTTTCTAGATTTACTTTTGTAACAATTGAACTGATTTAATTTTTTTCAGCACTTTTTAGATCCAAAGGAGGCTATATAAAGCAATGCAATCGGAAGAAAGTTTCTCAATATTTGTAGGAACATACTGCCTTTATGGTTTTTTTCCTGAATCATACTCTGTGCCTGGTAGAGATATTGCTTTAGAGTTATGTTTGATAAACTGTTTTTATCTGCTCTTCCTCCCTTTAATACAGTGACCCATCTCCCAACTCAGTGTCTCAGTCTGACGTGTACAAGATGCTGCACGCAAACCAGGAGGAGCCCAGTCAGCCACGCCAGTCTGGCTCCTTTAAGGTGCTCCAGAATTTAGTCTCCGAGGAAGGTGGTTAATAACAATATATTCTACCTGTTCAAATAATTTAAAAATGTTTGTGGGAGGGGGGAATCCATGAAGGAAATAAGAAAGATTAGAGATACAAGAATTTCTGAAAGCCCAAATCATTCCAGACCTTATGCCCAAATGATTCCAGACCTTATAGCTACACACCAGTCTCCTGCCATTTCCTCTCCTTGCTTGTATAGCAAGCAGCCTCCTCTGTGAATACAGTGCAGGTGCTGATCACATTTTCCAGAGTCTCTTCTTAGATTTTAAGATCTTTAATATTCAAAGTTGATTTTAACTGAACAATGAAGTTTTATCTGTGAGAATTTTTGGGACAAGCTGCTTATGACACCAAGAAAGAAAACTCTCTCTTCCACATCCAGGAAAAGAGGAATTTAAACCAACTTCTGAAATCCCCTTAAAACCTATTTCCTCTTCATTCTAAATAAAAACTGAAGAAGACAATATAATTTACAGCCATATTTCCTTCAAATAAAAAAGTTTTGAAAATAAAATTATTAAAAGTTGCAATTCTGTTATATTTACAGCAAGCATAAAGAGCAAAATACAACCAAAATTAACCTAAAAGATAATATTTTAAATTTTAATGGGTTTATATATATCAATATTTGCTAGAGAAGAAATAAAGTCATCTAATTGTCTACATATATATAATTGTGGGATTTCACTTAGCATTTTCTTGTATTTTGCTATTATTTTGTATTCATATCATGTTACTAATGTTTCCAATTTGTTGTACGGTTATACAAATAAGAAGCTTTCTGACAATAGGTCTTGATTATGTTATGTTTCTATGTTAAAGCCCAATCCTCCTCCCTCTCTGCTATATCCAAGACCTACTCTCAGAGAATTAGGTGCTGTCCATGAGACAGAGAGCACTGCATATGCAATCTTTTTTGTACTTGCTTTTGGCTACAGCTTAAACAATATTTCTCCTGATTCCAAAGAGATGGAATCTGGACTAAACTTTTCTAGTGAGACTGCATTGTTTGTTCATGTAAGTGAAAGCCTGTAAATATATCCAGAAGTGTATGTACAGTACAGAAAGTACAGAAAAGTGTAGAAAAGTACTTAACTGCATCAGATGCTTTTCTATTAGCCCATACACAACAGGATTGTTTTGTTTCTCAGATGGGCGGCCTGTGGGAACAAGAAGTGTGAAAGCACCTGTAACAAAGATACCTACTGCCATGCCTGGTGTCCAGAAAGTGCCACTGTGTGACAAGTGTGGAAGTGGGATTCTGTAAGTTAATTCTTTTTAGTTTTAGAAATCCTCAGCTCAAGCACAGGCCATCCTCAGACACCACTGCAAACTACAGAAGTAAATTCTCATAATGCTTCTAGAGAACAGATGTATAAAAATATATTGTTCTAAATGTCAAATTATAACCTGTATCTTCAAAAATTTCAATACAGATTATGTAAGTTTTGACAAAGTACCATTGAGATTTCTCAGGACCTTTTGCAATCAACCCTTAACAAATATGTAATGAAACCAGCAGTTATCCATGCTGTGTTCTGCCAGGCTGTGAATTCTCAAAAATTTCTTGTTAATGCAAAGCATCCTTCTCCCAACTCACTGGGAGTATCCAGAAAGCTCTGCAGACCTATTTTAAAACTATCACATTTCTACCTGGTTGACATCACTAAGTCCAGCAAAGAACACAGATAATGATGAACTGAGAAAATACAGACATGAAGAAAAAGCAATGTGGTTTTGAAAGTCATTTTGTCACCCTTTCGATAGGTTAGGCTGTGCTTTCTGTCTTGTAACCAAACTAACACATTTCTTCAAACTCTTCATTTGCCAGTGCTAGTGAACTATGTGATCAACCCTACAGCATTTTATGTCACCTACTCAAACTCAGCATCCAACCTTAATTTATATAGTAGTTTCTAAAAACACAAGATGAACAACTGTAAAGCCTTAAAAGAAATATCGAGCACATAGTTTGTATTATAGAAGCATAGAATGGTTTGAGTTTGGAGAGACATTAGAGATCGCCTGGTTCCAACCCCCCTGCCATGGGCAGAGACACCTTCTAATAGACCGGGTTGCTGAAGTTTCTTATTTTAAATTCACATGAATTAACTGGGGCTTTTCCTTTTTATTGTTTCCATACAGAGGGACAGTGGTGAAGGCACGTGATAAATACCGGCATCCAGAGTGCTTCGTGTGCTCTGACTGCGATCTCAACCTGAAACAAAAAGGCTATTTCTTCGTGGAGGGCCAGCTGTACTGTGAAGCTCACGCACGCGCCCGCATGAGACCACCAGAGGGATACGAAACAGTCACGGTTTACCCAAAATGCTAGTCTTGGGTTGACATACCAATATATGCATGCACACAAAAAGCCTTTACCAGCTTAGAACTGCAGTACAAGTGTCAGGACTTCTGCCTGAATCCAAAGTCGCAGCTTTTAAACCTTTCCCTGTGGGATTCTGAGAGAGGTGGAAGTCCTTATTAGCCAGCAATAGCATATTATACCAGCAAAATTCTGCTAAAATATTGTTTTTGAAACTGTCAATATAACTCAAGAAGTATAAACTAAAACAGCTCTCCTGGAATGCAAAAAAGGGAAACAGCTGAAGTATTACATGAATGCTACAGCATTATGTACATATATATATATAGATCTAACATACATTAGTGCTGTAAGCAAGACATGATTTTTAACATAAATTAAGTATTTGTGCAAACACCAACACCATCAAAGTCTTACAGGCTGGGCCACTATAAATGTAGAAACTTGACAGATCATTAGAAAAGCAGCTATTTTACATGTTTAGTACAAAACAAGCAGTTGTTCCTGTCTGTTACTATTCAACTAGCATTAATGTACACCCCAAACATGTTTTGCTTACCTTGCTCTGAATTTGGGGTTACATTGCCTTAACTTTCTGATGCAGCAACTGTGCTCAAAATAAATGTCAAGTCACACAATAAAATGGTTAGTATAATAAAGAGTGGTTATTATGAAGCAAAGCAGGCGTTCTACGTTGTCTTAATGATTTTGAAATCATATCAACTTTCAAATCACTTTGCAGAAAATTGTTCTGAGGCATGCACACACAAAAATTGATTTTTTGGAAAAAGAACCTCACACTCTAATAGGAATTCATTGTGAATTGAGAATGAAAGCAAATTTTAAAACTTTTCTGCAGAAAATGGTACTGGATTTTTGTATCTCCATCTTTCAATTTCCATAATCGAAACAATGGGAAAATATCATCACAATATCTTTATTGCTGGTAAATTAAAGCTTGGACAACTTTAAAAATAAATGTTAATTAAAATATGCAAAGGAAAAGGTCTTTTATTAAAAAGCCTGGTGAAGTCCTAAGGAATAAAAAAACAAAAAGCTGAAAGATTGTAATTGATTGTAATCAATTTCTGAAACTTGTCAAGGGCTACATTGCTTTCTGGCAGGTGCCAGCCACATAAACACACCTAACGGGCAAACCATACTTAGCACTTTTAGAAAATATCAAAACAATTAATAAATTCTTTAATGCAGTATTTTGAACCTGCTCAAAAGTAGAAAAATCTACAAAATTTTATATCAGTCCCACAAGACTAGCAAAAAAATAACAACTCAATGACAATCTTATGTACTTTTCCCATTCTATAATGTAAGAAGCCTACAACGCAAGTAGAGTATGGATTCAAAATAAATTATACATACTTTAAATTTGTTTTAAAAATTCTCAAGTCTCAAAGATTTAAACTCAAGGTCCACATATTCAAAGACTTTTCAAAATGTCTTAAAGTATTAATTTTGTTTTAAAAATCTGTATGTCACTGCATTTATTACTTACATTTCCATACCAAAAGCGGAGATTAAAAAAAAAAATGTGTTGCACCCTTTTCAAGGTTAGTTCCTGAATTATTTTTGGGCACAAAACATAATTCTGCTCCTCAGATATCATGGAGGAAATATGCAGTATTAATATTTTTCCATTGATAAAGCCCCAAAACCTGAAAATCATTTTGAAAATAAGAGTGTGCAAAATGTCTATTTTTACAAACTTAAAATGTCATTGATGTTTTAAAATGTTTGTTTAATGTTTATGTCTTTGTAGAGAAACTAAAAGTAAAAATAAATCTACTACATATGATAAATATTGTGTTTCTTTTCATTTGGTAAGGAAAATGAGGAAGTGTGAGTGTCAAGTGACTTAACAATAACAGAGATTTGGATTTCAGTCTGAGAGGGCAGTATGCTTCGGATTGATCAAATCCCTGGCAAGTATGAAAGACAATTTTTATATTAGACATTTGAGCACACATCCAGGGCTTTCTAAAACAGAATGAGATCATGTGCTTTCCAAATTAAAGACTCAAAACTGCTCTCTTTAACAGACCACACATACCAATTGTAAATGGGGGGGAAACTCTTGGAAATGCAGATACAAGAAGTGTTAGGAAGTCATAGAATATGACCTGATGCTAAAACTCTGAGGTAAGTTCAGTAGTATTGCATCATCATGTAGTGCAATTTTGGGAGGTTTGAAGTTGGATGTGGCTTTGATAGAATCAGAAGGTAAGCCTATCTAATTGCAGGTACTGACCTATATGAAAACCTGTACAACAATATAACATCAAGTAAACCATGATTTCTCTGATCCTGATAGAGGAAAAAAATAGAAAATCTCATCCCACAGTCACTTCAGTCTGGGAGAACTGAATGTAGTTTTAAATGTGAGAGGAAGATACTTTTCTCTATTGCATTCTCAAGGTTGAATTCTTTATCTCAGTAGGGTGTCACTGGTTCCTGGCACACAAGAAACACCACTTTATCTTCTGGCTTCAGAACAGTGCAGCCAGTCAATCACGACAGCAGCTTAATGCTGCTATGCCTCTCAGCTGTTCCTAGACTCCTAGATCCATTACAAGCCAAAGGCAGGCATGGCATTTATTTTTAGCTAGAGAAAAAGGTAGGAACTGTGACCTCACATGCTTTTCATCTCAGCTCTTCCTGTTGATGTTGATCAACAAGTGTGAAAAAATTCCCTAACTATGTTACTGCTGCATAAACAGCAGGGCTGTTCTGAGAGATGTTAAAAATTCATAAGAAACTGCAACACTCCAAATGAGGAAGCCAAGAATTACCTCTGAAATACATAGATTAATTTGTATGTTATTTTGAATCAATTCTTCCAAGACAAATGCTTTTGGTCTTTCAAGAAATGCAGTTTTGCCAAAAATCTGAAATCTGAGAAAGTACTCTAAAGTAGCTAAAAGAAACTGTGTTGTTTCCATCAACTAAATAGCTTCTTTCTTTTTTTTCAACTACATTTCATCACCTAAAAAATTCAACTAGCACTTTTATTCAGATCAGAAGTGGGCTATTGAATGTAAACCTCCCACTGTTCCCACTGACTGCATTTTGGTTCACATCGCACAACTTCAGAGTGCACAAAGTGGTTTCCTTCAGGATGAAATTCAACCAGAAGCTGTGACCTGGGAGCACTGCTAATGCACACCAACCACTAATGGGAACTCAATCCATAGAATCAAACTAGAGCTGAATAGACCATGATCTGCTCCTACTGCATCTTACTGCCTTTTAAAACACATCCAGTTTTAAGAACTGCTTGCAAGTTTCATAGGGAAAAAGCTTCTTAACAGAAATTAAATTACTGACTGCTTATGCAGTCTCAGAAATTGGACATGATTTTAGATGTATCAAAGCTCAGAGCTGTTTGATCAAATCTTCTGGTTCAAATTTCTAAAAACCATATCAAAGAGAATAACTGTGCAGATGGGTACAGACCTGACTCACTTGTAAAAGACATGCACTCGATTTAAACTTCATTTCAGTGGTCTTTTTCACAAGGACAAGACCGTTATTTTCCTAGTGGGTTAGTACACTTATAAATTAAATGGTGGGAAATAAAACATGTTTGCTGGCATGTATCCAGCAAATTTTCTCTCTGAACGCAACCATACTCTGCAGATTTACCCATTTCTGTTTCTCTTTTTTCCTCCTGTCATCCAAGCAAGCTATCCAGATAGCTTCTTGAAAATGTTAATAAGAAATCTCCACAAGCAGATTATTCTTTTTTTCTAAGTGCATGAAGTTTTGAAATAAAATGCAAGTCTTCAGTTTATGGTCAGTACCATCAACTAAAATCTTTTCCTCCATCGCATATGCTGAAGAAAAAATGTTATGTACACAATGAGTTCACAAAGGATTTTGTTTCTATATATGGTGAAGCACACGTTTGTTTTAGCATTCTCAGTGAGTGTTTTTAGTTCCATGCACTCTACCTAATCCTCCCTCTCTGCACACCAGAGCATGATCCAAAGGCCAGTAAAGCTTTTAGGAGAGTCTTGATAGATTGTATATTATATTACTATGAAAAAAAAAAAAAAGCTCTCTTTCGCACAAGAGAGGACAGTTGTCTAAAATAAACCATTAAACAAATACAGTTTTATACAGGGTAGATAAAATTATAGCTGTGTTAGAGTGACAAATCACAAAGCACAGAAACTGTAGAATAGTTAAAGATTATTACTTTTACTCCAAAAACAAAACATTCCCTAAATACCAACAGGATTCTGAAAGGAAAAAAATCTCTAGCAAAGTTTTCACAATTTTTCTTTTCATGTTTCTTTTCATGCTTCTTTTCATGCTTCTTTTCATGTTACCTCAAAACCAGATTTATGTAGGTTTATATAGATGACTCATTCTCTGCATAAGTATTTTAAAAAATAGTATATTCTTGATTTGAGAAGTTCTTAATTATCCTGTAAAACAGGAGTTTATAAAATGTTAAATACTAATTAGACCAGATATCCAAGGAGATGTGACTGGAATAATATGTTCAATGGCAACTGGAAAGAAAAAAAAAAAAAAAAAAAAAAAAAAAAAAAAAAAAAAAAACAATGGTTAATACAGGCAGCCAACTGTCTATACACATTCAGGCCAGAACCAAGTTTCTGTATTACAACAAAGAGCAACATTCTGATTTTATGCAAAACCTGTAGGGTGTCAGTAGCAACACTTGACACTCCTGGCACAAAATACAGAAATATCCCGTTCATTTGCAATGAGAAAGGAATCTGAGTTTCCCAGCATCAGCTTTGCAGGGTAATTATGAGGTGCTCACAAGCTATGCACAGAAAGCACAGGAATAGGTAGTTTTCTGTGAGGAAGAGTAAATCCCAAAGAGAATCTTGGGGATTTTTTATAATTGGACCTTTGGGATCTTTATAATTGCACAAATGACAATCAGTCCTTCACTCTACTTCCAGACAAAATATCCTTTTCATATATTGACTATTCCATTTGTGTAGAAGCCATTCAATGCATTATTAATAAATGAATGCTACTTAATAATCATGTTTCTGAACTAAATTTTGCTATTATAATTGGCACTATCACAAACAATTGTCACCTCTGCTTTACTTTGTGCAGTTTGGACTTTTAACATTTTTACTTCCATATTTTGCACATTTAAGAATGTTGGGAGTTAATAAAACTGCCAGATACGAGACACTTAACTAAGACATTTTTATTCTGGCTTTCGAGTATTTTCCAAGAATTGCGTTCCTTTCTCTGTTTTGCTGTTGCAAATTTCCTCAATTTCACTTTAATTTCACTGCAAGAATATCCCTATATTCCAAATCATGGTCATGTTTACAAAGAGCTTCTGTTCACTGCTCCAGATCTCTTGCACCTCTTTCAGCAAGCCAGTTCAAAACTACACATAAGTAGAATGTAAGAAGTTAAAACTCTACTTGTTTCAAAATTAAATTATTCCACTGTCTACCTTACCTCATCCAACAAGAAAAGTGTATATTACAAGATCACTCAGAACCAGAGATGGCCCAACTGTATCAACCATTGTATTGAGAATTAAAAATAGTCGGTAGGGTTTAAAATTCAAACTAAGCAGACAAGATAGTTACAGTATGGAAGCAAAAATGGCATGATGACTTATAAACACTTTTTCACACAAGGTTAGTGGACTGAAGTTGAAATAAAGAAGCTGTAAGAACTGTGAAGTGAGAAAAACGCAGAGATAATCACTCAGCACAAAAAAAGAACACAGAGTGTGAAAACTAGTCATACACAAAGACACCAGCAAGATCTTTTATCAACTGATCCAATTATTGGCTGGCTCATAACAATTTCTCTCTTCCCTAAGTAAAAATTATTTGGAAAAAAGAAAAGCCAGGTAAGGATCCTGCACTGTACTAACAGGACTAGTTATTTAACCTTCTGCTTGAATATAAATTAATGTATGGATACACAATCTCAGGAACTTCAGAAGATTCCTTAATCGTATTACCAGAGTATAATTCTAATAGTATTTACTTGTTACTTCTCTGACTCATCGTTCATCTAACCATTTCCATTATGGCTTGTTATGAGATTCCTCTCATGCACCACCCAGCTCTGGTAATGGCCTTCCCTACATATTCTCTTCATTGCTTATTAACAACTGGCCTTTCTGAATCCAGAGCTACTCTCACCCTTGACAGATTTTGAAAGTGTAGTGCTTCAGAAATTACGCACTGACACACAGTGCTGTTTTTCCTTACAAGTCCACAGAAATGCCAACGAGGTAAGTTCCCTTATTAAGCGTGAAATTTTAATGACCTCGTGATATTTTTCTTGGAAAAACACACCTAAACACAGATGAGGCTTTTGATGTCTGTTAGCAAAAATCACAGCAGTTATTGTCCTGCTCTAGGCAGAAGTAAGGACTGAGTAAAATATGCTTTACACTGGTAACATCTGGGCAAATAACAAGCTGTCAAATCAATCATGGATCTACTATGGCATGTAAGGAGAAAAAGGGAAAACCTTTGAGGCATTCAGAACACAGTGTTGCACTGGATCTCACTACTCTTTGCCAAAAGGCTTTTCATGGCAATTAAATTTCCTGGAAACAAAGCCTCCTCCTGAATGCTAAAAGGGCTCAAATTCATGGTCTCACCACAATACAAGACATAATACAGAAAAGTAGGACAATCTCTTTTTTCCCAAAATTCCAAGGTCAGACAAAATTGTTTCATCTAATTTTATATTTAATTTGCCAATAAGAGGATGCTGGATACATGGTGCAAAATAATTAGTAGAGCAGAACAGTATGAATAGTTACACTCATACAGATTCTTATATGAAAGTGGGCAAGTTTGCCAACAGTGGTGATACCAGAATCCTCTTTTGAATTTATCTCTTAAATGACTGCCCTTGATACTTCACACATTGCTGGAGAGGTCAATTTACATAAACAGCTCTGAGTCATACATCGCCTCTCAAGCTAGAGAATCAAACTGACATTTCCAAGTATTTAACGGATTTTGTCTCTATGATCACCCAGTCAGATCCCAATGCCTCACACGCTTGTGTATTCACTCCTATCATGTTTCAATAAACCTGTCAAGCTTGCACCTGTTAAAGGTTGGTGGAACACGTCTACTGATCATCTCATAACAATCAACAAGTGACAGCTGTGCCTGCAGCTGATTCTAGCATTTCTATCATAATGAGGGACACAGAAATTCCATTAGCTGTTCATATTTAGCCCATGTTTCCTTAAGAAGATTCATGAGGTTATAAAGACCTGAGTCATACACTCTCAAGACAGATTGCCATCTGATACTGCAAGTTGAGAGCAATGGACTAGTTTTGAATACGTCATTCTTATTTTCTTTCTTTTTTTTTTCCTTTTTTATTAAAACCAGTCAGCAAATAACGCTGACTTTTTCTGTGAAAGCTTTCTTTAGGGAACAGACAAACAATGTCAAACACCAGTTAAGGAAAATAGGAGTCATCCTTGGCACTTCTTGAACCTTCATGTTGAAAGAGCAATGACAGGCATTTTCTTAAAGCTTTACATTAGATGAAATTGAAGCATTTTGTAAAATAAATCAGTACCTAAGCAGTATTTTAAGGGTTCAGAAAGTATTCAGCAGCTTTTAAGAATATACCAGTTCTGATTTTATTAAAACTATTAGCCTCTAATCATACCTGCTGGAAGGAAGGAGGGAAGGAGGG
>VWYP01003901.1:230539-288279 GCA_013400435.1 Pycnonotus jocosus | reverse complement strand
TTCCCCTGCAGCCCATGGTGTAGATGGTGGTGAGGCAAGATGTCCTTCCACAGCCCCTGGACATCCACCTAGAGCAGAGATCCATCCACAACCCCTGGAGGACCCCACACCAGAACAGGGGGATGTGCCCTGAAGGAGCCTGCAGCCCATGGAGAGCCCATACCAGATCAGGCTCCTGGCAAGAGTTGCACAGCCTATGGAGAGAAGCCTGTCGCCCTTGGTTTTCCATGTTTTTACTTTGCCTTCTATGTTTTGGTTTTGCCTTCTGATGTTTATAGAACTTGGAGTCAGATTCACACATTTTCTCTTGTAAACAAAGAGATGTTTTCATATATTCTCCTCTAGGAGGAGTTTCTTGAGTGATGGTGATGTTCACCAAGGAGATTGAAGAGGTGGCGACGCCTTTGACCAATCTCATGTCCTTTTGTACACTTAATATAAGTTGGAATCAAAATAATGAAAAAAGAAAGGAGGCCATTACTGCTGACCTCGTCCCTGCCTCATCCTTTCATGTCCTATTGCGACAGAAGCCCACACAGAAACAGGATTTCTGCCAGAACCTGTGACCCTGTGGGGGACCCATGCTGCAGCTGTGTGTTTCTGAAGGACTGTACCCTGTGAAAGAACCCACACTGGAGCAGTTCATGAAGCACCCCACACATGGATTTTGAGAGCTTTATACAACATCCACACTGGTCTCATTCCACTACAGATATTTATCATGTTTCCCTATGAATTAAGGTCTTGACAGCAGATTCATTGTAGCCCTGATCCGTGTGCCTTGCACTTGAAAATTCCTTTCCCAGGAACTTTCTGTAAACAGGACAGATGTTTACATTCTTCTCCCAAGGAGGGACTCCCTTGATGTCCCTCTGGGTTGACCAATGTGGTTGAAAGAGTTTGCCTTTTTTCCACCAATCAATTGTTCTTTGTACAATAGAATATAAAAGATTCCCGCCTAATAAACTTTGGAGTCAGATTCAACCATACCTAAGAGGTCTTGTGTCGTTTGTAATGTTGCAGAGCGACAATTCATATTCAAGAAGATTGTTTAAGTCTCACTCCCTGAATATGTGTAAAAATATTACAAAGCACACTGAAAACATGTTTTCATTAGAAAACGCAGTCCTCAGATGATCAAGCATATCCAATGCCCTCGTGCTTTTTTTTTTGCCTAAGGTACAATGTAGACCATCTGACTGCTTAGTTTAAAAGAATTGTTATCAATGTGGAAAGTTACTCACTAGAGTCTGGCTATTGGTGAACCACTCCTGAGCTATGAGAAGAGAACAGACATTCCAGAGGCTGGTTGAGATGGAGTGACTGGAAATCACGAGGACTTGCTTGACGTTGAAAGGAAAAAAAAAACCCCTTAGATAAACTGTCATTTTGCAATATGTGTGATGTGACTTTCAGTTTTGCAGCTTTGCTGGGAAGCTTTTTGGATCAGTGTCAGATTTTCTTCATTGTGTGTTTCATACTGCTATATCTGAGCAGTTTGTGAGTATTCAAGCCAAAAGTGAATTGTTGTAGCAGTTGCTGCTGGTCCTGGCCTGAAGAGAGGAGAGGAGGAGATTACAGATACATGGGACTGTGGGGAGACAGGACAGGTTTATGAAGCTGATTACTTCCTAGAACACGAAAAACAAGACTTTCTTGTTAGAGAGATTCTGGAAGTTGAGGTGATTGCTGAAACTAAAGAAAAAAAAAAATCAAACCCACTTCTTTTAACATTCTTGATGTCTGCCATTCAGTAACAGTGGTAAAGCAGTTGTAGCAACGAAGGTATAACTAAGCCAGTCAGAGAGAAACATTGGTAAATGTGCCTGGGATTTGTTCACAGGAAATATCGCGTTTCACTGGTATGATTTGGGAAGTATATTTCACTTCAGAAGAATGACAACAAAGAACATCAAAATAGTGGTGGTTTCCTCTAGGCTGAACTAAATAATGCATCTCTTAGTATTTCAGCCACAGCCCCCTTCTTTTCTGGCTGTTTAGGAGATCTCGATAAGGAATGGTCCAAGCAATTGTAATGCAATCAAAAAAAGTATGTTGATATTTCCAGTAGGTTATGGAGGGTGAATTTGCCAGAAAACTTGTTGACCCCAGAGGGAATGTTGTATTCGTCACAGCACATTCAGGAATGTCTCTTCCCACGCCAGGTTTTGTTGGCTTTTCATCCATTTGCAGTCATGTTGAAAGTTAGTTTTGGATGATTTTGAGGGATGTGTATGTGGACTGTTTTTCAAAACAAGATTTCTGTGAAGTTTAGAGGCTATTTGAGGATTTTTATGCTGCAAAAATATATGTTAAGAAAAAAATATTGATGAAAATCCTGTTCTTTGCAGGTCATTTGGCTTTAGAGAAGTGCTGTAGTTGCTTGTTTTCTGATAGGGTTGAAGCTGCTCTGAATTTTTGATACTGTTTTTTTCTGGAGATGGAAGTCAAAAAGAGGCTACTTCACTGTTTTGACAGACAGAAGTTCTGTAAATATTTAAACTTTGAGATCCGAATAGACTTAAATTATTCATTTGAATAATTTATTAGTCATTATCTAGATCATTCACTTTAAGCAACAGAAAAGCAAGCTTGTTTTTAATTATCAACTGTTATATAGATAACTATTTCAAATATACTTCTATTTAAATTAATTTTATTCAGGAAAGTAAGTGTGTCTCAACTGGAATTATTCATACTAGATCTCCTTTATAGTCAATACAGACACAGATAATAAATCCAGTCAGAATAATTAGTGAAGGCAACAGCACAATTCGTGTATTGTGAAGGTGACCATAAAGAAATTTAAATTGAGTATGCATGCCTGTTTCTTCCCATTGATTTAAAGGTAATTTAAGAGAACTGGATCAGCTGTAGTTGTCTGCACTGTAGGTCACCAGAGCGGAGAAGATGAATCTTATCCTGCATTATACTAAATATGTAAAATTGAAAGCACTTGCAAAGTTGTAAATTGAACACTTTGGCGGTTTTATAATATGAGACATGAATGTACTTGTGGGAGATAACTGCTTGTGGTATAGTGTTAAACGTTTTCCTCTTGTGATGTGTGGTGAATAATCTGTGCAGTGTTTGAACCTGTCCAAGTGGGAGCATTGAATGTTTACCCTACTGCTTTGTTGTCCTTGCACTCAGCTGCTGAATTGGTTCTGTAAGGTCCTTTTTAGATAAATTATTTTGTGTGGTTGAATCTTAGTCACCTTTCAAATTCCTTGGAATTTGAAATACTGAAGCCAGCTCTTGATTCAATGAAGGAGAATAATAAGTGAAGAATATGATCTCACAGGCCTTTGTGGGCATGTTTATAAAGAAGCAAGAGGACCAAGAGAATTGAAGTGCCCCTCGTTTTAGTAGCAGAGCATCTGACTGGGGGTAGAAAATAATAATTTATAAGGTCATTTTCATCATAGTCAGTCTAAAAAGCAGTCAAGATGTTGGACAAACAGTAAAAATAGGAAGCCTTTAAAAGTGATAAAGTTTTTACTGTGACTGAAACTGAACATTGCCAAAGGCAGAAAAAAGCAGAGGAGACACTTGGAGGAGTAGCTACAGATGTCAAGTAACAGCAGTAGCATTTGCTGTGTTCCTCAAAGGCTGCCGCCCAGTTGGGCACTGTTTTCTAAAGTACAGTAAGGCAGGCCGAAAAACTCAGACCTTTATCTGGCTGGCATCCTTGTTTTTCTTTCCCTAAAGCTCAAAATCTCAGTTAAAAATAGTTCTCACTGAATAGATGTGTGTGGCCTCCCAAGGTATCTTCCCTGGTGTTCCTCATAACTTCCTCACAAAACGCAAAACAGGAGGTAGACTTTATCCTAATCCTAGTCTGACCTACAAGCAAAGATCAAAAGCCAGTCAGCTGCAGTGTTTTCAGGTCTTAAAGCTGACTTTTTTTCTATCTGACTTCTGATTATTTTAACCTTAGTAGGTTAAAGATACATGATGCTTATGAGTTTGTTGCTCACAGCACAACCTTTGCTCTCCAGTCACAGCTGCCACTCTTGAGTGTTATTGCTTCTTATTACTACTAGGCTTTTTTGCACTATGAGGAAATTGTTCTGATTTTTCTTTCCTTAGTGGAAATCACACATTGCAGAGTAAGACTGCTTTGTTAGTGATTGGTGAAATGAGATCTATTAATGCAGTACACTGTTAAAGGTTTCTTTCCTGTGTTGTCTGTTCTCCTTAGTGGAGCTGCTGTGAACATTTTACCACAGGCAAAGTAAAATTTTATTTGGGTTATAGAGGAGTACAGCTTTGGTCCTTGCCAACCAGAATGCCCACATCTTTATTTCAACTAATTTTGTTGCCAGGTAGAGTTTGTGACTCCTTAGAGTTGATTGGTAAATACTGAATCGTTGTGTCAAATGGCTTCTCTTCACCCTGGGGTTAGAGGCACACGTGGCTTCCTCACCAGAGAGATCTGTTGGCTCAATTTTTTCAGAAATAACTCATTGATTTTTATATCTAAATGCAAAATACACGCAAAATATTCAGTGACGTTGTATATAGATGCAGTTTTTCTTTTGGCCAAGGTACAGATCATGGATGATTCGATTTTTTTAAATTTGCACTTTTTTGTTTTCAATTTAATGTAATAAAGTTACATCATTGGGACATGTAAGGAAAATAAAAATTAGTGTCATTAAAGATAAAGCAGCATACAAATTGAAAACATTTTTATGAAGCAAGAGATAAAGATGAGACAATTTCTGTAATACATTTATGGTTTTTAAGAAATAGAAATGATGCAAAGCTTGATAGTATTCACTGTGTAATTTCTTCATTATTGCTATATAAATAATATCAGCACTAGATATCGTACACTGCCAGGTCATTTACAAACTGATACAAAGATAGTTATCCCATGCAGAAATACAAATCTGTATGTTTAAAAGGTGACAATGAACACACTCGTTGTTAGTTTCATGTTTATTATTTCATCTCACATTTGTTTGAGACCAATCTAAAAATAATAGTCAATAGTTACGGGAGAAATCAGCGTGGATGGTCTCAGGAAAAATGTATGTTCAAAGGAGGGATATGGAGACAAGGCTGGAAGGATGGCATCTACATTTGAGAATTGGTTCTAGCCATCAAGAGATGTATATAAGAAAGGGCCAGAGACAGAGCTGCAAATCACACAGATTTTGCTTTACAGAGGACTGTCACAAAAGCTGCTGGTAAGCAGCCAGCTTCAGTGGAAGCCACTTCTGATTTGGCATTCAGCTTGATTTCTTTTGAAATCCCACTCAGAATATTGAAATAAAAGCCAGAAGAGGCACAGAATCTTGGAAACAGTGTTTCTGACTGTCCAAGGCAATGCCAAATTTAAGTAACTCATAAATAAAAACAATAGTGTTCTGGTTACAAGAAACTTACAGATGTAATTGGTACGTTTTTGCCTTGGAATTGCTTAATCTCTGTTTTGCTGTTTCTCCTAACAGTCATAGGAACCATAAATAAATCATAATTTTTCTTTGGCCTGTGGTATAACAAATGTAAAGATTAATGTAAGAAATGCTTAAGAATCTTAGTGAAACAAAGAAGAAACTTTTAAGTACTAATAAATAACTTTCTAGCACTGTATAACAAATAAAAATACCAATAATTATTAGATGTGACTTTCAACATCAGGTAAAAAACAGTACTCTTCACAAAATTATTTAAAACAGTAATGACTAAAAAGATTTCTTCAAGTGGTTACTAGTACACTGTGGTTGTTTTCTTATAGTATATTTGGAAGGAAAGTACTTCTAGTGAAAAGTACTTTTCATAGTTATTCAAGATTGAATGCATCAGTATTGGCCTACTGTGCTGAAAGCTGAATGATTGAGTAATTGTATGAATTAATTCACTGCAAATGAGTTTTAAATTACTAGGTAACATGACTTGGCTCTTCTATATGTTCTTGTAACTCATGGCTTTACCCGTACTTCTATTAATACTCATAAAATTCTTCTATTAATACACTTACTTCTCTTAAAGCTGTGAGCTTTAGGTTCATGCCTGCACTGGAGTTAGCAGTGTAACGTTCTTTAGCAAGCTGTACTTACAAGGGCTGTCTAAGCCAAGAGTAGATGGGAAATTGTGAAAGGGAATCCTGTGCAGTTTACCCTGTTGCTACAGCTTATCTTTTTCTAGTGCCTTCCTTGTCTTGTTTAAAGCAACAGTGCAATTTTCTGTGTACTTTATACAGTATGTGTAAGTTCTTTGCTTTCAAAATTTGTTACTTTCACTATCTTTGAGCATATTCAGACATGTTTTAGCCTCCAGCTGTCAGAACTAGTTTTATCGTTTCATTTTATACCAGGTTTTGATTTTTGTTTTATTTTTACACACATGGGTACTTTTTAATGTTTTTTATGCATAGAAAGAGAGAATAGAATTACAGAATGGTTGAGGTTGGAAGAGACTTTAAAGATCATCTAGTTCCAGCAATGTATATCTATATATAGCTAAAATATAGATAGCATTTGTTTAGAGAGAGAAAGAAACTGTAACTATGGTGGTTTTCATGCCCCAAACATTAAAGATTTTATCAAAACCTGAAAAAATAGTTCTGTTGTTAGTTTCCCAAAGTGAGGACATGTCCCAGTTGTTTATTATTCAAGTTCCCAGCCTTGTGATCTTGAGTTTCTTGCTGCTTTTTTGCAAATACAGATAGTAGTAGGTGTGAATGTTACAGCCCTTTCCTTTTTGTCACTTTTTCAACACTTTCATGATGCCTTTGTCACCTCAAATTTGGATTCTGCAAAGTGCTACAGATTGAAGCAAAATCTGGAAACTGCAACTAGAGTAAAGTCTGTCTGCCTTGTGGTTAAGTGATATTTCCCATAGGCAATGCATATTTTGACTCTATCAGTACATTTCCAGGCAAAATTTAGCTTCTTATACCTCTGAAGTTATGAGCCAAATTGCAGGGATCTACAGCACTGCGCTGTGAAAGTCTTGTGCACCAAATACCACTGTTAAAAATGGAGCCTTTTTGAGTAATGAATTTGTGGATGTAAAATGTATTAATCTGACCATTTTTGGGTGGTAGTCCTCTCTGGACTTTAACTCATGGATTTGGCTGGGCTTTTCAGGTTTGGCTTGACCTTTCCCTTCTGCTGAAGAGCTGATTGTATCCAAGTGCCTCTACAGAATTTATCTTCTTGTCCCTATCTGCTTCTCTCTCTCCTTCCCATTTCTCTCCTTTTGTCTCTGACTTTCTCACCTTCATTCCCCTACATTATTTCTGTCTCTAGTTTCATACTGTGTAAAGCTAATTCAAACAAGCAGATTCACTTTGGAAGAGTGTTTGATACTGTTTGTCTTACCATTTCATGTAATTGGCTCTGAAGCATTTTGGCTGTGTAACTAAATCCCTTCTCTCTGAAAACAGTCTCAAGCAAACAAATATGCTGTGACTTTTTTGACAAGATCTTTAATCTTATGTTCAGCATATTCATATTTCCTAACAAATGCATGTATCATGTCAGCTATCATGGAATGAAAGAGATTTCTCTAAGGAACATTTTTTCTTGCCAAAATAGGGCAACATAGAGGAGAATGTTTTGTGTTTTCCTCTGAATACTTTGTTGCCACATATTTAAAAGAATGGTGTTTTAATAATAAGCTTTATTTCAAATTCAAATTACTCAGAGATTTTTAAGGAGGAAGAAAGGACAGAAATCCAACTGACCGAACAGCTATCAAGACATTCTTCCATTGCAGGACCAGATCATCTGTGCCTGACTTGTCCAGACTATTTTCAATAATATCTGAAAGGGAAATTCCTGTCTACCCTGTACAGCCTATTCCTTTATTAATAAAATAGTTTCAGGATTATTCTTTGTCCTGAACAAAGCATGAGGGAACTCTGAGAGAGAAAGGTGGTATGTATTCAGGGACAACAGAAAGAGGAGATGGCGTTTAGACTTGTAACTATTGCATAAGGCAATAACTGAGGTAAATAACTTCTTTTTTTTGTCAAATTGGGTAAGTTTGTCAAGTTCTTCTCACAACTGTTCACCAAGAGCATTACTGTCTGATTTTGTAGGTTGGCAGCGCCTGCTTTCAGGTGACTGAGCTGCCTCAAAGTGATTGAAACTGTTTTTCATTAGTCTTAGGAGTGTGGTCAGGGAGGGTAGAACCTGGTCCCCTGGACTAACTTAATGGGATTCCAGAATAACTAGTGTTTTTCATATTTGCAAACTGTTTGGAGTGCGGGAACAGTCTGGAGAGGAACATACAGTGACTTGTGCAGGCTTTATGTGTGAGAGAGTTTCTGGGAACAGTGCAGGCATTTTTGCAGTGACTTCTTGAACGTATGTGCCATGGTTCAGATTTAGCCTGGTATTACCTTTCTGGGAACCTGAGGGAGCAATACCTGTTCTTCCTCCCTTCACACAGAGTTCTTTTACCATTGCAGTCTCTCTGACCCCAATCCTTCAAAGAGATGATCTTTCCTCTCTGTCATTGCCTACCATTTACTCTCCCATAAGAAAAAAAAAAAGTTTTAGCATACTTCAAAAGGCTAAAGCACGTACGGATGCATGGGGCTTGTATGAATTGTCTCGGTCCTTCCATTTCACATCTGGATTGTAACCTCTATAATCCTTGCTGGCAAGAAGCAGCAAGGGAGCTGCATTGTCTCAGATGTTGTTAGGATTCAGAGCTGTGATTCTAAGAATTAGCCTGTTGTTCCCCTTTTATTCCTAAGGTGATTCTTTTTGCTGGTAATATTGTTGACTTTGAGCTGCCTCTAAAGCATTCAAGAGAGCATTTAAATTCTTGCCAGCTTCTGCCACCTATATAGGGGAAAGTTTGCATTGTGTTGCACTTCTGTACTGAAAAAGTCAGTAGTCGTTCCTCAATGCATGTGGTGCTGGCAGGAATAGTATTTATAATATTTTAAGAAGTAGTTAAGTGCTGCATGTACATTTTACTAAAGATACAGCAAAGGAGAATGAATTTTTAGCAAATGGCTCTGTCATTATCTATTTGCAAACTACCAAGTGCGCTACTATTCAGGATGGACCAGAAGAAATCAAGTACCTATTTCATCAATCTTGTGCCTTAATAAGATTTTTCACAATGCAACACAGAATTATAGAATAAACTTTCTCATACACTGACACAGTATTTGTATGTGGTACTTAGTGATATTTCAATAATTCATCCAGACCTCGGCTCTCGATTCCTAAGAGAAATGGAAGAGAGGTGTCCAGTAGTAATTCTCTGTTAAAGAACATTTGTCACTAGCATAGGTATTCAAAATCTTTGCAAGACGGAGAGTTGTCATATTCCACCATTCCCACTTCAAGGAAATTAATGGAATTGTGTACTAATTAGTTTCCCTGTATTTTTCCCCCTGTTGCAGAACTTTCCTTTTTGTTCGAGATGGTAACCCAAATAAAAGGAATGTGCACAATGAGACATCTATGCACTTACTGTGTATGGGCCCTCAGATCATGATCTCAGAGGGAGCTCTTCATCCCCGACTGACACGACCCTCAGAAGACGACTGCAGAAGAGCTGATTGTCTGCAAATGATCCTGAAGTGGAAGGGAGCAAAGCTGGATGAAGGACAGTATGAACGAGCAGCCATTGATGCTGTTGATAACAAAAAAAATACGCCTTTGCACTATGCTGCTGCCTCAGGGATGAAAACCTGTGTTGAGGTAAAAAATCATATACAATTATAAGTTTATATATGTTATGAGTAACTGACATGCACAATATTTCACAAAGCTTTTTTTCATGGGGAAGGGAATCTGATATGTTATACTGAATTAACTTCTTAATTCTATTTTTCATTAATTGGAAAAATGGCTAAGATAAATAGCCCAAAACAAACACTGTAGAGAAAAATGGCTAAGATAAATAGCCCAAAACAAACACTGTAGAGAAAAATGAAAGAAATGCATTATATATACATTAACTTCATGAAAATAACTCCTCAACATGAAGAAGACTCATGTAGGCATATAAAAATTGGAATTAATTGCAAGACTGTAACAATGGAGAAAAAGCTTTAAAGGTAAGCATAGGCAATCCTAGATGTGTAAAGAGAAGTGAAATAACAACCTGAGAAAAAATTGAGGCTCTCTTTATTTTGCTGTGCAGCTGAGACTGGAAATGCTGTCCGTGTTTCAAGAACAGATTTGATATCTTTAATTTACAGTGTCTAGCTTTTTTAATGTTTGTGAAAGTAGAGGATAGTAATGAGTGATTGGGAATGACTTTTGAAGATCTTACCTCAGATTTATTTTTAAACTATATGAAATAATGAGAACTAGTATTTATTTGTGCTGGTAATTTAACATAAAGAACACGAGCAGACATCTAGCATTTTTAAAAACAGTTAACATCTTCATAAGTCTGTCTATTTTAACATCAAGATTTGTATTTTCAATGGAAACAATTACTTCACAGTTCAGCATTTGTATGTGAAATTGACTTTTTTTTCTTCTGTTCATAATCTCGTATTTATTCCAACTATGCTCAGTAACTTAGTATCATCAGCAAAGTTTATCACTTCTTTTTTCACCTTCTCTTCTAGATAACAACTTCATATCTTAAACACTCAGGTCCCAGAACCTCTGGGACTTTGCTGGTGACCTCTCTCTGCAGTAAAATCTTGATGATCTTTCCTGATGGTCTCTGGAGCTGTTTTTAGTATTACTGGTGTTTGGTGTTACTTTTAGTATCTTCTAATTTTGTATGCAGTAAACTGCATATTATAATAAATAGTCCAGAAGTTTCATATTAGAGTTTCATTAGGACTCATGAATACAAGTACCATCTGATGCTGGTTATTTATATTAGTATTTGGTTTATTGATTTTTCTAGAACCTCTTGTGCTGAGATTTCTGTTTGAAAGACTTTGTGTCCTCCATAAAGAATGTGTGATACATCCACAGAGAATCCAACAATTCATACCACTTTTCTGCTATATATTATATGAGATTGCTTTTACACTTTGTCCAGAACCAACTTTACAAAAACATTGACACATTTACTGTATGATGTTCTAAAGTTATTTATTCTAAATTTTTATGCACATGGTATACAGCTCAGAAAATGGTCAGAGTCTTCTTTATTGTGATTTTGCATTTACCTTTCCCAGGCTTTGTTCTTTACATATTCTTCATCTGAACACAACTTCAGCTTATTTTCCATATGATTTTGTCCTGTTTGTCTCTCTTCACAGATTCTTCCGATGTTTCTGGAATTTTTTTTCACACTTACTTAGTATCTACTTTTAAAAGTAGGCAGTGGATTTCTTCATTTAGTACTGTTTTTTGAAAGTGGGCAGTGCATTTCTTGTCTTTTTACTGCTTCTGCAAATTTAATGAATCCTTGAGCATTATTAATGATAATAATGATAGATAATGTTCTTTGATAGTAATATTTTGAATTAGGTCTTACAGGCTACTCTGGACAAAGTCAGGAGTTGCTTCTCCTCTCATGTGTTTGTTGACTGTTTTGTCTATTATCCAGCCACCTATGTAGTCTAAAATTTGAAGAGTCATTTATTGCATATTTTCTAAATATACTTGGGTGATGCAGTGACAAAAGTTCCCTTTATTTTTGTGTTTTCTTCCCTGCAGCACTTTTATTCTTAGTAGCCATGTTACCTTTATTGTTACGGTTTTAGTCAGGTTGTTCACCAAAGCTTTTTTTCTTTGTTTGTTTAATTACAGAATTATATTCCAGTGGTATTTCTTGATAGAGTTTGTTTAGGGTTTATTTAAAAAAAAAAGGTGTATGGCATCACCTTCTCTATGATTCTCACGTTATGTTTGTTGGTTGTATTCTGACAAGTTTCCAGATACTGTCTGAGAATTCTCATTTAAAGTTTGTAATTTCAATTCCCCAGCCTCAGCTGTGCACCCTCTTGAACTGAATATTCTTCTTTCATTAGTCCTTTCTATAGAAGCTCAGACAGTGTATTTTTATTTCCAATATCCAACCCTTCTTTCATTCTGTTAGTACACAGATCATCCTTAGTTTTTTCAGCTTCAATGAATGAAAACTCATCTTCCTGATGCCATTTTCTATGCTGTTATTTACACTCCTGCCTCTCTGGTTCCCTGCTCAGTACTGACAGGAGTTAAGAGGACGCTGCTCTTAGATGCCCACACTTAACCTCCAGTAAACCAGCCTGAATCTTGCCCTTATACCTTCTCTTTCCTCTGCCCCATGTTGTTACAGCTCCTCAAGCTCCACACCAGCAGTTTGTCTTCAACATATGCTTAGAAATTATGTACATACTTACTCATTTTCATACTTGCATTTTCCTGCAAGTCACCATGCAGTTTTTGCTAGCTGAAGTATACTCAGACCCAGCTAACTGTATACATGGTAACTGAATGACATATAGGTGTTGCCTGGCTCTTTCTTTTGTCCAAAATAAATCATGGTTATAAGATTGATCTAGAGCCTCTTGTGATGTAATCTATTTGTAAACAAGTTTTAGGCTGTCTCCTAGGTCTGTGTTACTACTGCTTTTACTTTGATTGCCAAGTTTTTATTCTTTTAGATTTGATAAATTAATGGCAAAGGACTATATAAGTTTCTCTTGCTCATTTTAGTGCCACTTATTTGATCCAATTTCCTGATAAATTCTGCCTATAGGCGTTTCACTCACGGGAGTTCTCTCTATTCATCCTCAAGATGAGACATTTGCTTTTAAACATGTTTTTTATTTACATTATTATACAAGAGAGGATAAATGTGCAAATCATATGAGAAAACGGGAGATAGCAGTTAGCATTGAATGACCTCTGAAAAACATTGGTGAAAAACACACACATAAAGTGATTTGACATAAGAAAGGTTGCTTCTGGTAGAGAAGTGGTAAACAGAAGAAAACTTTAGTAACGAGTTTCCAACCTACTTCAATATCTGGTATTTACAAACTTAGACTTCAGATTTGCAAGGGATTTGAGCAAGGAGTCTTCAGCCTGTTTCTGCCTTCGTATCCCTACGTGGGGCTATACAGTGGTGTTAGAGATAGACACAACAGTTTAAAAAGTTTCAGTTTCAAGAGGGTGAAGCAAATGGGCTTGTGCAGTAAGATCCAGGCAGACTGTAATGTCAGAAAGAATCATAGCTGCTGTAGGGTGAATTTTGGTTCTGGAGTTGGGCTGCAGCTTTTAACTGCAGACTAAAGTCCATTTGTTTTAAACTCATCATAAAAGTTCATTTTTTGTGTTTCTTTACAAATTATCATTCTGTTTCTCAGTGTCTGTAATGTGATTCATTAGACAAATTCAGTTACTAGACGGCTAGTTCCCCATTTAATTATATAAACTGGGTTATATTATCTAACAGTACATATTGTAATTGAGTAAACAATTTCTGACTCTAATTTGCTTTCAGTTTGTTTTTGAAGAAGAATTTACAGTCTGATCCACATGGATTGCCATTTGCCAGAGTTACGTAGTCCTAACTAGTCATGGTTTCAGCATTAGAAACAGCATACACCCCCAAGTTCAAACTTCTTTGTGTGCCCTACCATGGGATAGAGGACCTTGGATCTGAGATATCCTAAATCTTCCAGTCTGTGGTCCATAGTCCTTCTAACTCCTTCAACAAGAACAGGTTTATGAACAGGAACACTACATGCCTTCACCAAGTCTGAAAAAGAGAGATTGGTGAAGGAATTGAACAATTATCTCTTTGTTCCTAGAAGTATTTGAGGCTTAAAATTCTTAACAAAACAAAAGAAAAAGAGATAAAAAACCTGATAGTAATCCTCAAGTTGTCCTCCTTCTCTCCAGAAAACGGAACATTTCTTAAAACCCCAGGAGTGCCTTTTGCCCATTTTTTGCAATGGTACTCTCAGGGCAGCATTCCTCTTTATTGTCTCCTTCACTTTCCACTACTTTTCAGGAAAACCCCAGTTCTCTGTCTTTGCCTATCCCTACCACACCAAAATAAGAAAAGGAAACCCCAAATATAGATCCTTTTGGGTGAAGCATCTACTGGTCAACTTGTTCAGAGTTGACAGTCTAATGTGCAGTCTTGATACTGCTCCATTCACATATGTTAGATTTTTCCTCTGAGCAGAACAGCTGTGTATAACCCATTGCTAAAGATAGTTTGGGTAAAATTATATGCTTACCTCAAACTACTGAACAGACAATAATAACTTTCATGCTGAACAGATTTGATTTTATGCAGATACATTCCACACTATCACAGTATATTTGGCATATTAAATGGTATTTTTGCAAATTGTTTAAATTGCTAATATGATTGTTTCGATTATTAATCTCAATTAATCAAGCAACACAAGGCCTTTTAACAGTGCTTCTAGAGAAGTATGGCATCATTATTAAAAACTCGTTGCTTTGCATATTCCTCATCTTGCAGATTAGATTTTGAGCTGCATAAGGTTCTATGGAATGTTCTTTCAAATATATCTATACTTTTTTTCTCAGAAGCTGTCTTAGTTGCCTCAGTTGAATTTCTCTTAGAGGTCAGAAGGAACAGACAGAATATGATACTCAGGTTAACAAAGTTTTGGCAGTGTTAAGAAGTTTAGCTAGAACAAAGGTTAATTGTTGGCTGTGTATCTTGGTAATACAGTGTCATCTGTATTTCTGCCTGATACTCTGCTATGAAGATCAAACACTCAATGGCACTAATATCTGCTCAACTAAATCTTGTCATTGCACTGGTTTGCGATATTTTTGGGTTTGGTGTTTTTTTGGAGAATTGTGGGAAAGGTTTCCCAATCTACAGGAATGAATCCAGGTTTGTAAAAGACGTTCTGTATTGTGCAGTGACAGATGAAGAAAATTTTCTCTTCTACTGAAAAAAAAAATTAAGGAGTGTCTGATCATGATCTAAAAGGCTTATATGAAGAACAGATAATTTTAGAGAAATTTGGAGGGTTTTGGAAGTATCAAAATTAGAACCTTAGTTTTGAAATACCCTGGGTAGTGTTGTTACAGACATCATGATCTGAAGGCAAGATGATGTTTATAGACTTCATTTAGCAACAAGATGAATCATTTTAGTAATGATATAAAGATATCGTAATAAATCAGCAGAATGTTTCAGCTGGGCCTTTAAAATCTGTGGCATATGCTGTCCTTGCTTATAGCAGGTCAGTTTATATCAGGAAACCAAGTTAGCAAGTTAAGGAGAGCAGCACAAGGGTTTAATAGTTAGAGATGGCATTTTGGGAGGGTTACTGGCAAGAGTGAATTGACAGAACACTGGACCATATTTAAATTCCTCAAACTAGCATTATTTCATTTCACTTTTTTCATGTCCTCAAAACCAAAGTAGAGTTGCCAGTAGTGTTTTGTGCTCCCTATGAATTGGTATCCTCTCATCTCTCCTATCCAAGGAATCTCCTATTTTCTGACAGCACAGGTGTACAAACGGTGGAGTTGTACCCATGTAGAAAGAATATTTAAAGTGGTTTTAGCTCCATCTTGACACATGCTTGAGGACCTCTCATTTTGTATGGGGTAGTGACCATATCAGTAAAGCAGCATTTTAGTGTTTAAAACCTAACTAACATATTATGCAGCATTACCTTGTACTGTATTTCTTAGATTTTGTGGTTCTGTGGAATTATGGTGGATGTAGGTATAATTATGCACAAAAGCAAGCAGTAATGTATTCAATAACAATAGGTAATCCTTGTTTCTAAAGACCATTATTATTATTGTAATAATTGTTCTATTTTTCTTGTTCATTATTTTTTGGTTTTCTTCTTAGCTCACATGCCTTTTCTTTAGGGTGTTATTAGAGTTGCTAATTAGTAACTGCTTACTTTGCCATTTTACTTTTCAGCTTCTAGTAAAACATGGTGGAGATTTGTTTGCAGAAAATGAAAATAAAGATACCCCATGTGACTGTGCAGAGAAACAGCACCACAAAGAGCTGGCCCTTAACCTGGAATCTCGAATGGTATTTTCACGTGATCCTGAAGCTGAAAGCATTGAAGCTGAGTATGCTGCTTTAGACAAAAAAGAGGTCAGAGGATACTTTAAATCTGAAGTATTTTACACATTTATATTTGTAACAGTTACATTGTGACACAAGTCTGCAAGTATTTCAGTAGGTACTGTACTTTGTATTTGTAAACAGTTTTAGCGCAGCTCTTTATAATTTTCAAATTAAGCTCTGAGAACATAATAACTACATTGTCAAAAGTAAACAGAAATTTTATTCGTATCTTAATTCTGTGGACTGTCTTGCAGGCTGTGAGGCTGGAGGAGATACGGTGAGACCAGTAAGCTTGGAAGCAGTTTCTCTAAACCAAACATTATTTAATTTTTTTCTTTTTATTTCTTAAGATGCCTT
This sequence comes from Pycnonotus jocosus, assembly GCA_013400435.1. Classification (NCBI taxonomy): domain Eukaryota; kingdom Metazoa; phylum Chordata; class Aves; order Passeriformes; family Pycnonotidae; genus Pycnonotus; species Pycnonotus jocosus. Next base: position 271,944 of record VWYP01003901.1, on the reverse strand, counting down.
TTTGTCTCAAAAAGTAGGACAAAAGAAATTCTGAAAAGGAGAAAATCTGTGGAGTAGAGTAGGGAAACTTTTCCGGTGGATCTTCCTGGACTGAGACTGGGTTGAATGTTACGAAAAACACTCAAAACTGGCTAGTGCAGGCCTTCAACATAGTGCATGTACTTTCTTGTTTTATAATCTGATGCCTGAAGCTACTGTGTATCAGAGTTTATATGAAAAACAGGTAATAACAAGTGGAGTTACTTCCAAGTACATTTTTGAAAGAGAGAGACAGTGCACTGACAAAAAGTTGGCTTGAATTCTGTTATGCTTTGCAGATGACTGTGATTCCATGAAGATAATTTGACCAAAAAGATTCTGAGTACAAGTTCCTTCCCCAGTCATTATCAGATTTTAGTTAACTAAAATTCTAAATAAGGATACATAGATAAGTTACATGATTCAGTAACTATTACAAATTAATTCTGTATAAATTAAAGGATAATAGATTTCTCGATGGTTACTCCTTATTCCCTTCAGAAATAGCATGGCTTGGCTTTTTACTAGCTTGGCCTACTTATGACCTAATGATGTTTAAAAGAAAATACATGAGTAGGCTTAGATCACATTAACTGTTCCCCTGAAAAATGCCACCCGTGGTCACTTTTATTTGAGAGTAAGAAGGTCCTTGTAGGGTCCATTTAATTTTTTGACCATTTTTCTTGGATAAATACAAATATAAACAGCCTTAATTAGATAGTTTATTCCTAGATGAAACATTTAGAGATGAGGTTTAATGTACTTAGTACATTGAAATAGCAAATGTAACTATCTCATTTTAATTTCTCTGAATATTTCCATGTAGAGGCATCCAAATTATAAGAAGATAGTTTGAAATTATATTTTCTGTCTTGGGAGAAACACTTTAAAAGGCTGCAGCCATTTCTTGCCACAATTGCAGTTTACCACTCCTTTGGTTTTGCAAATAGAACTATTTGGAAAGTTATGTTTTCAGCTGGATCATAGCAATGTTTTGGCTTAAAAGAAGAAAAAGTTTTAAAGAGTGGTAATATGTAACTGCATTATTTAAGCTGAATAATTGTTGTAATCATATTTATGCCAGGGGTTTGCTGGCATATAGAGCAGCACAGGTGAGAAGATGAGGAACTTACAGATATGGGTGGGACAAATCAAGAGCCACTTGAATAGGCTTTTCTGCAAGAGATGTTGTCTCATGCATATCTAAGGTAGATGCTGAGCAAAACCATCTTAAAGACTTGATAGTTATAAGAGACTGTACAGTTGTCCATCTCACATACCAGGGCAGCTTTCCCATGTGTTCCAAATGTTCACAAGCCAAGAAATGTCAGCCTGGAATTTGGTACACCAATTGATGACCTTGGGGATTTACACAAAGCAATTCTGTTTTCACATGCTCCCAGCTGGATTTTCCCCCCTTTCTTTATGACTTTCCAGTAGGATTATTTCTCCAACATTTTGTTTATCTCTAAGAGAACAAGTGCTGGCAGAAGGGAGATGCCAAGAGCATGTAGCCAGGAGGAATTAATCTTTCAATCTTAGCCCTCAGAGTGGCCAAAACCAATTGAAGAAACACCCTTAGAAAGATTTGCACTGAGCTGCAATCCAAATGACTGCATATCCTCATCCTCCAGGTTGGTGTACAAATGTCTGGGTTGGGCAGTGACAGCTGCACTTACCACTGGTGATGGTGATGCCTCTGTCAAAAGCCCCAGAGCACAGATGCTTCCCCAAAATTGATTCTCAAGGATGATCCTCTACTTTTTTCTCTCAGTTTTGTTTTTATATATTATTAAACACTGAGAGATGGAGTGTACAAAGTGCTTTTAGCATAGTATTCAGCTTGTAATTATTGCCATTCAACATCCTTCCAAAACAGAAAACATTCATTCATGAATAATTAAAAAACTTTGAACACTAAGAAATGCATTTTCAAAGGAACTGCATCCTTTGAATGAAGGTTACAGGAAAAGATAAAACATTTCAAAACCATGAACAGGATTTCTTACCAGGCAAAACAGCCAAATGGGCTTAACTCCAGTGTTTAAGATCTGCACAGAGGTATCTGGAATTATAGTACTCAATACCTCCCTTTCCAAACTTGCTATGTTTACAAGAGAACACAATCCTTTTTTTCTTCATTATTTGCTCTTACACTGTTGAATAATCTAAAAAAAAAATTAAATCTTTGTTATATAAAATCTAAATCTATCTTTTAAATCTAATTGAAGATTCACTAAATAATATGACAGTAAGTGATTGCTCTTAAGCTGCTTTTATAGATTTTGGTTGTTCTTTTGCACAGTCTTTTGCATTGTTGTTTGTTGTAGCATGAGAGCATATTTGCCTTGGTGATGTATCCCTGGGAGTCCTGAGACGGAAAGGGTCCTTCCTTTCAATCAAATCATGTAATGTTTTAAATTAATGTAAGAAACACCTGGGAATGAGCAGTACCTCAGAGCAGGTCATCCAGAAGAGTTTTGGCTCTCAGTCAGACTCAGTGAAATACCTTATGCAATAGCAAAATATATCATTTCTTCATTCATTTTACATATGTGCCACTGAATACTGAAGAAATACATTACTAGTGAGTGTATCACAGATTTTCTGAATGTATAATAATTGGAATGATTTTTTTCACTTCCGGGATTGATGTCACATAAATACATAAGTAATACAAACACCATAAGTACAAAGAGCTATCTTAAATTATCAAAATTTATTTTACCTCTACATATAGAGAATGGTTTATGAAGAGAAAGGAGAGAAGGGGACTACATTTAGTTAAGACATATGTAGTCTCTCTCTCTATATATATATAATGCATATCATTTTACTTGAATGAGTTAAATGGAGCATAAATAATTTATTAATGTATTACTCCATTAACTGTAGAACTCCATCTAACCTTAAAGAAGGATGTTTACATGAAGTGTTTTGACACCATTTAATTATATAGTCATCACTGTAGCAAAGAGTTTCTTTGCCCCTGTCTATTTTAATGGTGCTTTAAAAGAGAAGAAAGTAATAGTAGTTTGAAATGAGCTGTTAAAATAATCACCTTACATACTAAAAGTACTTTCAGGAGAAACAAAAAGTATAATTTATGATATCTAAATGTTAGTAGTAAAAAATGGAGAAGAAAATAATTTCAAAGAAGGGCTCCTGAGAATACAGAAGTGTTGGAATCTGTAGTGAGAAGCTCAGCGATGCATTAAAGCAGTAACTCTAACAGTATATTTTGAAGTCATCATATGGTTAAATTATGCTAATATTGAACAATATCTTTTTCACAGTGAATATCAGTAGATATTTCTTCCATAAATGACCATTAAAGGGAGGTCTCCAAGCATCATAAATTGTAATCAAAATCCTTTACAGCACATGGCATTGCAGAGATACATCATCAGTGTTCGAAGTAGTTAAAAACAAACCTTTGTGATGTTACATACTGGATGTACATCCTCATAACTAAAGACTGTATCTTCACAAATCTCTACAAGACTGTCTTGTACACATTAACATTTTTAGGGTTCTCATTGTATAAAGTCTTCATTCTGGAATTTCCAGATTAGCCTCCTTAATAGTGCCAGTCCAAAATTCTTTTCTTTCAGCTTCTTCTGTAGGTTTATATGTTGTTTCATAAAACAAATGTCTGATGTTTCAAACACATTCTTAGGGAATATTTCCCTCATTACTTATAAAGGTAAAATTAGGATTCTTCAAAACTAAAGATCCAAAACTCCCTGCTGGGTTGTGCGGAATGCTCCAGCAGAGATAATACAGTAGCCTGTTACTCAAGGGGAGATACTTGCAGTGGTTGACCTAGAACCAATCAGTTAAAGATAATTTTCAACATATCTGTATTTTAGGCTAAAATACCAGGTCCTAAAATATGCTTATATGTTGCAAGTTTAACAGAAAAGATATTTTTTCTTATGACGTGTATGGTCTTCGAGAATTGAGTACTGTTGTGCTGACACAGCTGGTTGATTTACAATTGCAATTCAAAATGGAGTTCAGATTCAGTCATGATCATTTTGTTTCTATTTTTTTGCTGTACAAACAGCACAATTATAATCATTCTGTCACACAGTTGTTTCTATCCCTGTCTCTCTGAAATGTTTTTTAAAAATTATCTCTTCTGTAATAAGTTAAGAAGGTCAGTCCAATTCCAGCATGCAGCCCAAGCAGCCCAGATTTATTTCAGTGCAAGCCATTAATGTTCAGATTGTCCTTTACTGAGTCATGCATGATCAGCACAGGAAGGACATACAGAAACTGCCTGAACTTGAGCAATCATGGTACAGGTCAAGACACTCGCACGTCATTGCTCTTCTGCTCTGCTTGCTGTCTCAAAAAGAACAAAGACCCAATGCAGATCTGTGGAGCATTACTCTTGCTTGATGACAAAGTTTCTAGTATGGAGAAGCACCTGTTTATTTCACTGATTAGCTAACAGGAGATGTCCTTGTGTGAGTCAGTTATGGATTTAGATGCATTGTGGAGTTAATTATGATGTCTGCAGTACAGGAAGCCAGTTGCATTTTTAGAGTAGGTGTTTCAAAAGAACAAAATAATTTAGAAACCCAGGGTATCAATTCTCCCTATCACTTCTGCCTTCTGCTTGTTATCCTTAAAGGGGACAGCAGACTTTTACTTAGACTGTAACTTTTTGAGGACAGAACCAGTCTTTTGCTTTCTGGCTATGTATGTATGCATACATTTGTGTCCTTATAATCTAGCACTGGAGAGTCCTGGGCTATGGTCTACATAAAACTAAAATATAGATAGTAAATAATGGCACACAGTCTTAACTGTCGTTATCTGTCACCACTGCTACTGTGTCCTTCCCTCTCCAAATTGCTGGAGACAATTGCCATTTGGTGGCCAGGTTCTTGATTAGTTCTTAGCATGTAACACTTTATGTCAAATGCTTTAAATATTTTGTTAGCTACCTTTTAAATAAATAAATAAATAGAACGAGTGCATGTAAGAATAGTGGTTTTTACATATCTTTTCTGTATCCATTCTCTTTACAGACCCTCCCGCTTTTTTTTTTTCTCTTCCTACCTATGGGGTTCTGTGTGCAACACTAACAAATACATTATTTGCTGCCATAGTCTTCGTTTCTTAGTTTTAAAAAGGAGTCTGCAAACATATGTTTGTATCTCTGCTCTCTTGGTTGGAGCTAATTCAGAATACTAAAATTGCTTCTTTTTGTCTTTATGATTTGGGGTTTTTTTAATGCTGTAATAAGGGGACAGATCTCCAGACCAGGAAGGTAGCTGGATGATCTGCTCTCTGTAGGCTTACGAGAGTTGGCCATTGTTTCTCAAAAAGAGTTTTGATATCTCCGTGTATAATATATCCTCAGCCTTGGAGATACCAAAAGGCATCTGGACGTGGTCCTGGGCAGCTGGCTCTAAGTGACCCTGATTAAGGAGAAGGGTTGGAACAAATGACATTTGAAAGTCCTTTTCAACCTCAGCCCTCATAGCATTTCTATGAACATCTAATTGCATCTCTCATCTGTCCTATTCAGGACTGACTTCGCTTCTAAAAGGGAGGATATTGCCTCAGAAGATCCAGATTCTGCTCACAAACTTCTCACTGTCTATTGTCTCAATGTATCCTCCTCCAGACCAGTTCAGAGTTAACAGGTCTCAATTAATGTATAGTGTCAGAGAATTTATATGCAATGTATGATAACCTGTCCTTTGTCTGGCTCTTCTCTAAATCCTTAGTTCAAATCTAGTCATGCATTCTCATAGCTATTCCACAATACCTGAGGCCTAATCACTGAATCAAAGTTTATCTAGATTCTGCTTTTTTGGGGGGGGAGAGAGAGAGAGTCAGTGCTAGGCTAGCTTATCATTTGAAGATGTCTTCTTGCTGTAATGAAGAGCTTTAGAGTTCTCCATTATACCTGGAAGAAATGCTTTTAGATTTCAAAGTTTACAGAAGTCATGCTATAAATATTACAAAATGGCAGTGTTTCCATATAGCTTTGTGTGGTCATTGGTGTGCACGGTGAATAAATTTTGTCTCATACTGCCTCACAGTTGAGATGGTGATCAGTAACAATGCTTTAAATGCTTTCTTTCTAATATTGTATTAGAGACTAACTTGAGAATATTGGACATAAATTATCTTTCTTCTTCTTCTTAAAGCCATATGAGGGGCTAAGACTTCAAGACCTGCGAAGGCTTAAGGATATGCTGATCGTGGAATCTGCTGACATGCTTCAAGCCCCGCTCTTTACTGCAGAGGCTCTACTTCGGGCACATGGTAATCCCAAACCTTAAGGTCTAAAGGAAACTGCTTTCAGCAAATTCAAAACCACAGTTTTATGTTTGCACTTTATTTCCAAGTAAAAGAGAAGTAATGGTTAATAGCAGGAAACAGATCACACAGTACTTCAGAAAGAAGTACGGCTGCAGTGTGTCAAAAAACATTGAGGCAGACAGGGAAGCTGATAGAAAAGTGATTCAAACTAGGAATTATAATGGAAGACAGTTTAACTTAAGCAATGTGGGAAAACAGAACCGCCCTGTTTTGGTGAGAGGCACAGGAGTAAAACTTAAATGGTTTTATATGTCAAAAAAGTCAAATTCATCAAACCTATCTTTGTCAGACCATTGGTTTTCTGTCACTGTTTATTTGTGTATCAAACTGAATCAACATTTTTTATTTATTTTTTCTTGCAACAAAAGTAGTCTGACCATTGTAATAGGTGGCTGGAAATTGCCTTGGGGTTTAAATTATATGAGTGTATGTCCTTAGGAAGATTTTCTATCGTTGCACTTTTTAATACAAGGTATGCTTTTCTATGTGTATATCTGTAACTAGTTTATTCTCACTGAAATTAGTCTGTATTCTTGTTCAAGTTAAACTGTGGGAAAGGGGATATACTGAATTCAGTGTGTTTTCTCCAGACAAAAGTATCTGTGAAACTCAGTGTAAGCTTTAGGCTTTGATTCAATGATTCAAAACTTATGCTTACTGAAGCATCTGCATTGTTACTTTATGCCAAAGGAACTACTCAGGCAGTTAATGGCTTGCGTGCTCATCACTGTATTGCTGGATTAAGCTTTCATACCCTACTATTTTTGTGGGCTCTTTGTTAAAGTGGATGGGAGAGGGAAAAGTGGCATAGAAAGACAGTATTTTAAACCCACAGCTTTTGGTACACTTTTATGAGGAGTTGTAGTACCTGAAACTCATCTCTTTCACATATCCATATATCCATACCTAGTATTTGTGTTACTTTTAACACTGAACTTGTGTCAGTATGATGATATTTAGGGTGCAGTCTTGCATATATATTTTTTATGTTGATTGTTTAATTCTTGTATTGTTTTTATAATATGTTCAATATTTGAATGCTATGTTGTATTCCCAGAATAGTCTCAGTAAGGCTAAAAATTATGAATACTTGACTCAGTAGGGTCCATAACCTGTGTAGATATTTTGAAGAGGAAAACTGTGGCAATACTGTTCAAACTCAGTCTGCAATTAGTTGAAAATCAGTGAGGTTGATGTAAATTGTGGAGAAATGTCTGCCAGCATCTAGCAAGCAGGAATTGAAAATTGAGAAGAAATCAGTCTGTGTTGGAAAGGTCATTCTACTGATGTTGCCTTAGTGATGTTCTGGTAACTTAATGCAATTGGCCAGTGCACAGAAAGAAGCACAGATAATTAGCAAAGTCATGAGAAAGTCACCTATTTTGCCTGGAGCTTATTGATTCAGCTTAGTAAAGGAAATAGGTATTTACAGAGGTTTCAAGAATTGACATCAAATGACAAATTGTATTTTTTTTTGCATTAAATCTTGAAATACACGAAAGAATAATGCGAAATCTTGGTTTCAGTCACACAAGGTATAAAAAGTATGTTTTAAATTCTTGGAAAGATCATACTTATATACTAAGTTTAATAGTTTACAGGCATATAATGTTTAATCCACCAGACTTTGCTTTCTTTTATTGTACAAATATATCAGTTTATTGACACAGACATTAAGAGGTATGAGTGTATTTTCTTTTTTCTTCTTTTAATTGAGAGACAGAATTATCTAGAATTAAAGCCAAGATAAAAAAATGTTTTTGTGTCAGTCACAGAAGCAGATAACTTTACAGTTTTTCTCGAAGTGTTTTTTCAACATTGTTTCTCTTCTAGTTCATTATACAGCAGTGGATTTCAGGATGAAAAATAGGCAATTCAACAAATAGAACTACCTTGTGTTTTGCTAAATTTAGTAAGTTAGTAAAGAGAACACAGTGGGTCCATTTAGTGACATGTTTTAGCCCTTACTAATTTTAAAGATACAGTGCAACAAAGAAAGTCAAGAAAATTTCTAGCAAATTTTATCTTAACATCAGTCAGTCCCTCTCTGAAAGGTTATAAACTCAGGATAGTATGAAAAATGCTGATAAAATTTGTAATTTTTGAAGTGTAAATGTGTTCAGGATCCATATCTTTAAACAAATGAAATTAAGCTAAACTTTGATGTTTTCAGTTGGATAAGAAAAGACCTGATCAATAAATCATCTGCAGCTCGAAAATTTTTTTTTGACAAGGGCAATGCTTTTACTAAGTTTAGTGCTTAGAACATGTATCTTTTTTTCCCAGCACTAATACAGTATAGGAAAACTACCTTTTCCTTATAAAAATAAAATTCAATAAAAATAAAATATCTTCTGGTTAATAACATTGATGTTTCTTTGGGAGTACCCAGCACTTTAAAAAATCCCCAAACTTTAAAATCATTTTTAAAGCAGTAGGAAAAATTGGGAAATTTCTCACAGTTTATGAAATTCAAGTTTATCTGATCTATGTGTATTGCTGATGAGTTTAGATTCAAATCTGTATAGGAATTTGATACATTTATATTTAAATGAGAACTTTAAAGTATTTTTGGTTGAAAAAAATGCTATTCTGAAGATATCTTTAATATTAACCATAGGAATCAGAAACAATGCATTTCAAACAATTGTGAGGAAAGATTTGATTTAGTTTTAAGATACTATATTTTGTATCACTTGCTGTTTTTTGTAGATAAATGGGCAATGTTAAATATGAATAATAGTAAAACATTCACTAACAATTATAGGATAAAATGTAGTGAGAATAGATGACATTTTCTTTGGATTCAAGTGGATTTTTTCCCCTCCAGAAACACATAATTCAGATGCATATATATATAAACTGGAAACTCATTAAGTCGCAAATCTTCTTGTAATCCAGTTAGATCTTGGTCTTCTTCCTGTATTTCCTGGCTTCATTAAAAAAAAAAATCAAAAAACAAAACACCAAAGCACAACAGATAAAATTGAATCCATATTAAACAATTACTTTTTTCATAGAAAGAAAAAATAATGAAAATTCAGTGGTGTGAGAGTTGGTATATTTTTATCTGTCTGTGAAAGTCAATACAGTTCTGGTTTTCAATTGAGTCTTCTAGCTGCTACAATTGCTGTAAATAAATAACAGAAATAATGTTAAGATATATTACAGGGAAAAGAGATGCTTGTGAGGCAATTATTTACAAAACTGCATTGCATTACATATTATCTTGGAATGTGTTCTCTGAAAGGTAGTGTCTAAAATTCCATTCAATCACACTTTATTATAGTTATTTCTTTTTAAATTTTTTTGTTTAGTGTTCTTTTGAGGGTGCAGCTACAAAATGTATTTTAAACATTGTCAGGTGCATAATATCCTGTATCTCTATATTTCTTGAAGACTGGGACCGGGAGAAGTTACTTGAAGCCTGGATGTGTAACCCAGAGAATTGCTGCCAGCGTTCAGGGGTTCAGATGCCGACTCCTCCTCCGAGCGGATACAACGCGTGGGACACGCTCCCTTCTCCACGAACTCCACGCACTACTCGCTCTTCTGTCACTTCCCCTGATGAAATCAGCCCCTCACCAGGAGACATGGAGACAGCTGTGGTAAGTTTATAAATAGATCTTAAACCAGCACAGCAACACAGCTGATTTCTAAATGCAGTGCACCTGTGTAGATAGGGGAGCTGCCAAAAATACCTTTGTGAAAGTATGAAGTGTTTCTCTTTCCAAAAGTGGTGAACAGAGTTGACACCTTAAACATTCTGTATGATAAAACAGGTGAGCATCTGGCAAATACAAACCATTCTTTTTTTACCTTGGCTGTCACTCACAAACTCTCATTTTAGATAGCTACAGTCACATTAGTGCATTTGGCCCTTTTGAACTTTTCATCTCATCCCTCTCAAGATGTTCACTTTCATTATATCCATTTCCCCGAATGTATGCAGTTCTGTGAACCCTGCCTTTTGAAAATTTTTTCTTTAGAAAACAAAATTGTCTTTGTCTGCATTTTGAAATGTCAGCCCACTAGTGTACTGTAAGCTTATAATTACTTTTACTATGTGTGGGCTGCTTCAACGGTTTACAAAGCTATTGCAAATTTGAAATATGAAAGCGCCTTTCATTAAAATCAGTGTGGCTCTTTTGGAAGACAGAGTTCTCTTTTTAATAATCCACAGCTGCAGCATTATAAAACTATTGCTCCATGATCTAAGCATTTTTTTAGACTATTACATGCAGTCTTTCAAATGGATCATCCCTAAATCTCATATTAAAATTAAGATCTTGCATTCCTGCATAGAAATATTTTATTTCTTTAATTGTAAAATGCTGTGAAAGAAGCTATATAGAAGGTATATTGTTATTGTACATTTATTTACATTAGCAGTCCATGAATAATTCCTAATTAAAATGTTGAACAGGAGATGATATGTCCTCAGTTTTACATTTTGTGTTTTGTTTTTCATTGATGGTCATAAGCCAAGAATGCAGGTTTAGATAAGGAGTGCCATTATAGATCTAGTGTGTCTCAATCCAAGTCCAGAGTTACACATTTAGTGTTTCTGTTTGTTTAAGAATCTTATCTGAACTATCAAATATAATTTTGCCAGGAAAATGAAAACTGAAAGGAATAGGTAAAATAAAGCCACAAGGTATAATGCTCCTTTACATGTTTTGCATTTGCATCCTATTTTATAAACAGTTCTAGTAAATATTTTTATTTGATGTTTTGAACTCAGGACTTCATTAAATTCCTTACTTTAAAGATACATTTTAAACAAAATTTACAGCTCATAAAAATTTAATAGAGATTTTTTTTAATGCATTGTCAACTTTTAAAATATTTAATTTTAGCAAGACAATAAGGTTAAATGACTGAAGGAGCAATACATATCTTCACTGAGTTCTACATTATAAAGGCCATTTTTGTTTGTTTGACTTTGTTTTGGCTGTAATCTAAGTGCTTTTAAAGTGGCATACCACAGCCTAACTTTCTGAAAATGTCCTATGTGTATATAATACCTAATGCATTGAAAGTTGAAATATGTTTTCATGGACTTTGTTTGAATGAAAAAAAAATCCTTTTGTATTTCTTGAAGAACATTAATATTTATTTTCACACATGGTTATAAGCAGAGAGTATTTTAATCCCTACTCTTTAACTATTTTAGAGTAAGGGCCTCAGTATTCAGTGGGGGATTTTTTTAGTACCTACTTCTGTAAAATTCAGCAATTACATCGTCTGTTGAAGTATTTGTAGTATAACTTATTCTTCATTTTGATCAAGAACCTGAAAGTCTTTTTAAAAAAAGGTATGTATGTAGGTTATTACTTAAAGTATTTGCTGCTGCTGCACACTCAAACTGCTCCACCTTGGTTTAGATCTGACTGTGTAAGATGCTCAACATTTCTTGTAGCCTCTATCATCTCCAAATTAATTTCTGGCTGTCTGTGAAGCTGATGAAAAACGCAGCTCCCTTTTGCACCTAGAACTCTGACTGTGAGATTCCAGAACTCTTCAGGGTGAAGCACCTCCTGAGCTCGAGGATGCTGCAAAAAGCAGCCCAAAATACGCTCTCTGGATAGGGAGTTATAGAAACAGAGATACCAAATCTTTCCCATTCCTATAGCTTTTTTTTCTGGATACAGTAACATTTTTTCCCATTCTGAGCACTTCTTTAAATTTTTTCTGAGATTTTCCAACATAACTCACTCTGCTAACAATACAAAAAGCTTTAGGGTATTTCTTAATCAGAAGCATTTTTGTCATTTACAGTGTGACATTTGCATGTGTAATATTTCTGTGTTTGAAGACCCAGTGGATATGCCTTGTGGACATGACTTCTGCAGAGCTTGCTGGGAGGCGTGAGTATATGCACTTCTCTATCATTTGAGAAACTTTCATGCTTGCTATGCTGAAGAGGAAAGGACAGAGACCATAAACAGCTAATGTTGAAGCATTGTTTGGGTTTCAAAGAATTGCTAGTTTGAACCTACCCAAAATTTTAGTTGTCACTCAAGCAACCATTACCAACTGGTTTAGGCTTATGTAATGTTTGTTTTGGTCCTGACTAAGCAAAACCCTTAATCAAATGTTTTAAGCTTGTGTGTAAATAGATAAGCCTACTCTTGATTTGTTCAGTGTGTGTGTGTGGTGTTGGCAGCACTGGGGTTTACAGTTTCTAAATTAAGCACATACTTAATTTCATCTCTGAGTTTAGTACACTAAACTTAGGCATTGTGAATCCATTTCCAATCAGAAAAGCAATTAAAATTTTCTTTATGTTGAGGTTTAATAACTGAGGAATAGATTTCACTGAGAAGTTCTGTTAATCTAATGCTCTTGTTACTGCATAGGTCAGAGTAGTCATGCTAGTAAAAAACTCAGATGTGGATAATTATGGTAGTGTAAACATTAATCATATTTCCTAGGAATAATTATATCTATGTGCAGTGCTTTGTATTCATCCGTGTCCCCATTCAGGAGATTGTACTACTTGATCCCAACCCCTGTAGTGTTTTTTACAGCACCATTTCAGGACAGCTATTCCTACTGCAGAGCATCCCTATTTCTATGAACCCTTTGGCCTGGTGCTAAGGAAGAGCACTTTATTTTCCATATGAGCTTTCCAAAAGCAGTTCTTTTCAGTGGCAAGAAAATTGTTAGTCGTGCTTCTCTTGCCTTGCAAATCCCTGGGCAGGATGTAGGAGTTACCCAAGAGATGGTTGGTTTGATGTGGTGCTTCTAATTTGGCTGCTGGACTGTGTGTCCTTTGTGCAGGACACAGGGTCTTGTTTGAATGAACAGGCTCAGAGCCACAGGCTCAGAACCACAGCTCAGTGGCATGCGTTTGTGGTGGCACATCGAGGGTGGAATTCATCCTTCTGAGCCAGTCATTCCTAAGTCACTTGGAGCATAGCCAGGACTGAGTACCCAACTCTCAGAAACAAATCTAAGATGGGATGAATTGATAAGTATCTCTGCCTTAACTGTTAAAGGATCTCAGGTGACTGCTTTAGAACAACTGCCTATCCTTTAGATGATTAAAGCATGAATGGTATCATCCTCGATGTCAGATTCATAAGCCTGTTACAGCTTTGAAACTAAACAACGACAACAGTTGAAGACCAGCTTTCAGCAGATTTTTGAGCTTGTTCTATCTTGTGTTTTGGTGGTCAGGGACTAACTAATAAGGTCACCATTTGGGCATTCGTGTCCAAAAATAGACCTAGTTTTGTCAGCACAGTTGTAGGAATTAATTGCATGTGAAATTAGTTATTTCCTAGATTAATTATGCTTACATATTCTGTTTCTGATTTAAGGTAGAAGTAATGCTCAGTTTAATTAAACATTGCAGAGCTGTCTGATAAATGGCAACAATGGAAACCACAAACATAGGGCTAAATATGGCTGATGATGCTCACATTTGAATCATGACTGTGTTATTTTTTTGTGATTATGCTGTTCATCAAATTTGTAGCTCTTTTGAGCAAAAAGGGATAGTTCTTACTCTTTATTTAAAAAGTAATCGTTGTGAATAACTGTGAATATAGTGTAAAGTGTAAAAATAGCCTTTTATCTTTTTATTCACAAATACTGACTGGCAAAATTCTGGCAGATTTTTGAATCTGAAAATTCAGGAGGGTGAAGCTCACAACATTTTTTGCCCAGCATATGATTGTTTCCAGCTTGTGCCTGTAGACATCATAGAAAGTGTGGTTTCCAAGGAGATGGACAAGAGATACCTTCAATTTGACATTAAGGTAAATTATCAAACTGTTCTTGTACTCTTGAACTCTCTTCCATTTTATAAAAAGTAACTTAAAGCTTCTGTATGAAATGCTGCAATATATCTGTAACCTTCCAAGTAGAAATTCATAAACAAATATGTGCAAATATGTATTGGCTCTTATATAGCATGAAAGCAATGTTTGTTGTACCACGGAGAAAAAAAGAACATTCTATGTATTCCTTAAGTAGAAATGCCATATTTCCATAGTATGTTGCCTAATGCAGTATTAATGAAATCATTTGATCAAACTCATTTTTGTAACAGGTCATATGAAGGCTTTAATCAGTCAGAGTTGTTTGTGTTTGCAATCTGAAATTTTAAGTTTTCAGATTATTTTTACTGCATTCAGAAATAGTACCTGTTTCTTTTTAAAAAACTTCCTAGTACAATGCTTGACATGATTGCTGTATATGGGTAGAGGAGTAGGAAAAGCTTGATTTGGTTTTCCTGGATTTCTTTAATGTATTTGTTTTCATCATTGCAATTTGTTTTTAAAAGCAATCTTTTAATTCAACTTTCTTCTTTTATACTGGTGTAGTAATGAACTAGTCTTGAGAAATGTGCTACTTTATCAGTGGTGGCAGGGCAGAGGTAGAGACATATTTTTTCATTTACAGTACAGTACTTTCTCTGCAACAAGTCTTGTTAATACACAGTAAGATGCAAATTAAATTACCAGATCTGACTCATCTTTTGCATGATGACATTTTATTTCAAGTGACTGGTGATCAGAATAGGTTTGAAGCAAAGTAGTAGAAGTTCCTTTTTTCTCCTCATTTATTAGAAACAGTTTTTACAAAAGAAGGCCTGTTGCATTAACCAAAAAAGATGGGAAATAAATTACTGAGTTAGTCTAGTTCTGATTTCTGGTTTATTATGGGATTTTTGTTTCATCAGTAAGGTTTTCATTCTTTCCAACTGAAAGAATCAGTTTTGTTAATGAGTGTATTGCCAGTAGAAGTTTACTGTAAGCCACATCACAAAGAAATTAACTTGCAGAGATTGAACATTTTGTTTGGAATGTTAGTTATTTCATTCTTAGTGTAAGTCTGAAGTACTATTGTTACTTAAAAAAAAAAAAGGTGGAAATGAATTTATTCCCTTTATAGAACTATATTTAAAAGTCTGTCCTTGTAGCTGCAAGACTGTCCATATAGTTCTTGACTATATTCCTTCAAAAGAAGATTAGGAATGCAGGCTGCTTTATATCAAGGATGAAATCTGATCTTATGTGGTACAATATTTTGCTTTTTTTCTTCTTTTCCCCACAGGCCTTTGTTGAAAATAATCCTGCTATTAAATGGTGTCCTATACCTGGCTGTGAAAGAGCAGTAAGGCTAACAAGACAAGGGTCAAATTCAACAGGATCAGATACGCTTAGCTTCCCTATGCTAAAAGCCCCTGCAGTAGATTGTGGCAAAGGACATCTTTTCTGCTGGTTAGTACTGGAAACTTACCTGCATCTGCATAAACTGCTATTTTTTGCCACTGCTATTCCAGGGACTAATTAAAAAGTCCCACATGGCACCAAGAATGCGACAGAAATTAGTATGGAATGTTATATGACCATACTATCCCCTGTCCACGCACTAAATAACCTCATGTGCACAAATATTGTAGTATTCTGGGGCAGTGCAAAGATTTATAATCCAGGAGTCGTTATTGACTCTGTTAGGTGCAAAACAATAGCATGGAGTGTGGTCATGTTCTGTTCTGAGGGGACAGAGGAGAAATGGGATATTGGAACAGAGATTTTTGTGTCTGGATAGTTGTATAATCAAAACATGGCACATTCTCAGTTGTAGTGTAGAAAACCAGCAATGTGTAGCTCTCTCTGAATTTTGCTACAATCACATCAAAGAAGCTGGAGTTTAAACAGAGTCATGAAGGACTGTTTCCTTCACACATAGCTGCTCTGTTTGCAGGATCACTCCAATCTTTGTTTCACTTCAGGTTCAGCACTTTTTCGTTCTGTTATCTTCTGCTGAGTTTTAAGATGAATACAAGCTCAAGGAGGAGTAAAAAGCCAGATATTTTTAAAAACATCCCTCAGATTGCTGATCTTCAGCACTTCCTAGAAAAGGACATTACGGCATCAACAAAAGTAAAAAAGATTTGGCATAGTTTTCCTTGACGTTATCAGAATGACAATTTATGGCTGTTGTAGTGGGACATCTTTATGTTCTCAGAAAATGAAAAAGGGTCAACCAAAGTACAGACATTCAGATAAGCTCAGGAATTCTTTTCATTTTTCAATTGAAACCATGATACAAGGACACCCTAAATTATCTGCTTGATTCCAAATATCATAATTCGTAATGAAAGATGATTCTGATTTTAGTTCTTTTCCCATATGAATGAAAGGAAGAAGGGAAAAGAAAAAGAAAACAGACCTAGTAAAACAACCGCAAAAGCCAGAAAACAGGACTTCTTGGTAGGAGGTTATTTACCTCTGATGGAGAACTCAGAAAGAAACAAATCCCATGGAAGCAAACAAAAGTCTTTTCTACCAATGAACATACAATATTCCACAAGCAGGTACCATCCTCCCATCCTTGCTTCTGATAATAGAGAATCAATTTTTCCATTAACCTGAAGGAACCTGAGACCACTTCAGTGTCATATTGACATGAACCTTCAGACATTGGCAGCTTCTGCTTCCATTACATTAAATGAATGTACTAGCTCTCCAGAATGTTCTCTGAGGCTGAAAATGTCCTCTGAGTGACTAACTTTTAGGAGAAATGGGGTTTTTATGTTTCCTGATAATATTTGTGTATATTCTTTTTACATTAATGCTTTGAAGTATTGCACAGTTAAGGTCTTGAAAAATACCTCATGTTAGCAAGAAAATGTCCAAGAAGGGCTTTCCAAAGCCTCCTTTTTCATTCCCACAAAAGTGAATGGAGAGTTTCGGCAATGGCAAGAAAGTTCTGCTAGCAACAAAAGCATCCTGCAGCACCTCAAATCCAAACCATTTGCTAAGGACATCCCACTAGTCTTACAGTACAAAAACTCTATGCATGAATTCCTCTGAGTTCCTCTGGAGAGAAAGTGTCTTCTCAGTTCAGTAGTTTTCATCATTACTGTGTGTTTAAAGGGAGCTTGCTTTGTCTCTTTAAATTTCAATCAGCATATCCCACAGTCCCATATTTCTGTCAGTTCTGCAAGTTTTACCCTGGTAATCTACAACTTAGACATTGTAATAGCAATTGATGCTGCATTTAGTAAGAGATTCTTCAGAATTTATGTATTAGAAAACAAACCCCTAGATAATTACCTAGTCCTTTTCATATCTGTAGCCTTCCTGCTCATAAAAGCAGGAAATTTCTCTGAGTCTATTTCTTCAATTTCTTCTTTTTTTCTTTTTAATGTAGGAGTAGGAATGTTCCTTTTCAATACAGAGTTCTCTAAAATTTACTGAGTTTTCATTATGCAGCACTAACAGCATCTTCAGCAAAATGTAATCAATTGTGGCAAATACAAAATTCTGTTGCTTTCACAAAAAGCATTCTGAATTATTTAAATGTAGTATACATTAAAACTGTGCACAAATCCTACATCAGTTTATTATCAGATCCATTCAACCTGTTAGAACCCCCTTCATGCAGTTTCAGAAGCACAAGGAATTGTAGCAAGCAGACACTTGTGGCAGATAGTCTTAGCAGGCAGTGCACACCTAAGTTTTGTACCATCAGTCTTCACTCCATTTATCCTAGATGTGGGCAAGGGGCAGAGTCTCATTCTGCAGGAGCAACAACTCTTCAGGTGCACTTGGAATGCCAGTTATAAGTTGCAACAGTGTTTTGCTGTTTTGGTTCAAAATATATTATCATGAGAGGGGGAAAAATCCAGAGCTACATTCTTCTTTAGTGATGTTTTTAGCCCTTCCGTGAATTTTAACTTGTTGTGTTGAAACTTGCTACAATTTTAATAAGTACGTACTGCGCCTTCAGATAAATCATCCTGCGGAGTATTGAAGGCATCTGGGGAGGCTCATGCTGTTAATTGGCACAGCTGCTCGGTGTTAGTCCTTTCATTCACTGCTGTCAGGAAGTCTGTCCAAAATACAACTTCCCTAAAAACTTTCATGAACAGTAGGCTCAATGCTTTTACTCTTGTAAAATGACAGCCCAGCATAAAAATGCTTGTTGTGGGGTGGGCTGAGGAAAGCTTCTTCTGTGAGAAGCTGTTCTTGAACAACTGTTGAAACTGTCATGTATAGGTAGATTCTTGTATAGATATGGCTGAATTTCATTAAAAATCCACAAATTCACAGATTTGAAAGTATCAGAGACATGTGACTCTTCTGCCACCCTCCATAAAAGATTGACCAATCAATCAGCTTTTAACTTAAAACTGAGCTTGTCAACGTTAAATCTTTGCTAGTTTCAGTCCTTTCTGGCAACAAATACTATATACTGTGAGAGGGTCTTGGCACTCTTGAAGTCAATGATTTGTGTCCTACTGTCCCACAGATGTGAAAGGTGTTAACTTTCAACCAAGACTGAAATCACTTTATTACAGACCAGTTATTCATTCTAGTACAATCTTTCCCAGCTAAGATCTTAAGTCCAAACCAGACATGCATGTGTTCTGAATTTAAGCTTTTTTGTTAGCAGACTAGCTAAAAGAAAAAAGTTCAAAACTCTTCTCATAACCTTTTCTTTGTTCCTGAATTCCTGCTTAAAATGTGGACAAGGGCAATCAGCAGAGTATTGATGTAGTTTCTGAACCTGCACTGCAAGAGAGCAGTGCACCACTGGATCTGCAGCAAACTTGTGTATGCTCTGGTGCAGCTGGTACCCATCTGAAATTATTTGCTTTGATATGGCAGATGGCTGAGGCTATTTGCTGCCATTCCAGTAGAAAAAAAGGAGTTATTACAAATCCGGAGTGCATATTGACACATCCACACTGAAGCACCATCTGGAAGCCATATATCTGCTGCCACTGTGTAGTAGTGATTGCCATCCTGAATCCTACTAGGAACTTCAAGAGAAGCTCAAGAGACTCATTACTCCACTGTGTCCATGTAAATAAGTTCAAGCCCCCATTTAAGAGACTCTGGTGGAAGGAGTAAATATCCATAAATACTAAGGGCTGATGTTGGAGGGCTTCAATCATGTTCTAGATAAAAAGCTTGAATCTAGTTAAAGGTTGATTATTGCAACTGAACAGAATCAAGTAATTCTACATAAAATACATTTCTGCTGTAGCAAACTACCTACTTTGGGATAAACTCTGCAGGTCTGGTTTACCTTTATCACAGAAACTATACAAGCACTTTTGTGGCATTAAAACAATACCCAGGTATAAGAACAAACTGCAAGCCAGCTGATTTGTTTCAGACTGTAATTTTAAGAAGCTTCTTCCCTTTCCTGTCTCATTTAAATTCTTTATTAATAATGGTCATCTATGCTTGTGAGCAAGTAGTCTTAAGTGTATTTTAAAACAAGGTTATTTAGCTGGCTTTTGTTTTCCTGACTTAATTAAGTTCTGAACATGTCTTTTTAAAAAAAAAAAAAATTGAACCAATTTTTACTGTAATTCTGAATCTCTGAGTTATAAGTCATTATGTATACATCTTCTTTTTCAGGGAATGTCTTGGTGAAGCACATGAACCCTGTGACTGCCAGACCTGGAAGGACTGGCTACAGAAAATATCTGAAATGAAACCAGAAGAACGTAAGAGCCATGCAGGACCTACAGGGAGGGCATGGGTGTTTTGCTCTGTTTTGACCTTTTGGTTTTAGACAGAATTTTTTTAGTTGCATTAAATAAAAACTGGTTTCAACATTGGTTGAAAAATAGGGTAAAAGTGGAAGAAAATTATAGTCCTGAATGAGAGGCTGCTTACATTTTAACTACAGCACTATGGTAGACTGTTCTTTGTAGAACATTCCTCCCCACAAATATGTGTGTGGTTCAGTCAGGGTATGCAAAGCTCCTTTTAAAGCTTTGTTTTATTAATTAGTCAATTTACTCCTGCATATAACTTTATTTACCCCATCCAGTTTTGATTTTTAGCCCAGTCTGCTCCTGTGATTGATTAGTGTTCATGAAGATTTTTACTGCTTTAAAACTAATTCAAGCCAATAGGTGATGATAATAATAATAATAAGGTTGAGGGTGAACTGCAAGGGGTTGTAGGAAATGGCTTAATGATATGTAGTATTTACTAAAAAAAACTAATAAAGGTTGGGTTTACACAGGACAGATAATTTCTTAGTCAACATTAACAAAAAAAGTAAAGATGACAGCAATTTTAATACATACTAACTTGGTTACCACAGTTCAGAGCCTTTCCATAGTATGTTATAAACATTTTGGAAAGCACAGAAAATTTTACAAAGAGGCAAAATACACCCTACTTTGTCAAACTATACCTGGTTTTTTATATATGTATTAGCACCTTTATATATTGTAATTGTCACATATGCTGTATATAAACCTGTATTAAAATAGATGTGTGGAAATACATTGACATAATAAGTGTATTAATATTATATAGGTATAATTTAGAAAATGTAATAATAAAATACATGTGAGAAGTATATAATGGGAAAAACTTGAATATTTTGTCACAAAAAAGGGAAACTTGCATTATTCCTAATCTGATTCTCACAAAAGATTACACAAGTACAATTTCAACTCTCTATTTTTGCATGCTCCATATCTTCCTGTCACCCTCTAAAAAGTTGTGGGAGTGAGTGAGGCCTATGAGGATGCTGCCAACTGCCTGTGGTTACTGACCAACTCCAAACCTTGCGCCAATTGCAAGTCTCCAATCCAGAAGAATGAGGGCTGCAACCACATGCAGTGTGCAAAGGTAAGAAGGACACACCATGGGATTTCTTGAGGAATCATAATTCAGCTTTGTATGTCCTGTATATATTTTAGGATCACAGAGGTCCAAAATATCTGAAGAGCCATGCCTGATAGCTAGTGGAACCTGTTGCAATGACCAAATGGCACATTACATGTATTTAGAAAATATTTAATATTTACTGAAATATGTTTGGTTGACAAGTGTACATTATAATGATTGAAATTTCATAAACACCTAAGAATAATTACCCATACAGTATGGAGCAGAAATAATCGATGGTTTAATCATCATTAATAATTTAGAAGAGAAAGGACAGAATTGGCAGATGTAAGACTTTTAAGGAAGGCTTAGCTCCAGTGAAGGTTTTGCCTTACTATATTTTTCTTTCACATTATTTCTCTAACATAGCAACAAAGCAAAAGAAGATTAGGTGGAAAACTGTAAACAGGAATTAATCAGTAGGTATGAAAAGACAGCAAAGTGATTCCAAACGAAATTTATTGATGACAGCAGCCAGAAAATTAGTCACAAGTTTACACTGTGCTACCAAAATAGAAGAAATATTTTTGCCATGAGTTCAGTATCATTTGAAAATGCTTTTTTGCTCAAGTTAGTTAAAAGCAGCATATTTAAAAAACTGTTTCTTTATGTCAGAAATATCCTATATAACTACAACTATGACCTCTTTGAGGAGCATCATTAAAAATAAGAAAGTAGCGAACACTTGACATCACTGGCCTACAATAAAAGGCTAACAGATGTAGAAAGTAATTCTCTTTATTTTTCTGAAAATATGCAGGTCTCTCTCTATTGCTATGCAGATCCCATTTTCTTTATATTGTCACATATTCTCTCTCTTTCTGTGATACGAGTTGAAGATTGGGGCTTTTTTTGGTATCATTGACAGCAGAGAACATTCCCCTACACTTTGATTTATGCCAAGTTTGCTGGTTTGGGGTTTTATGGGTTTTTTGTCTTAAATGATTTTTAAAAGAGCTCATAAATTCTGTGCTTCTAATATGGAGTATGTATACTCTATAGAGAGTAACTCTGTAAAGTATACTCATTGCAGCTATTGCCAGTGAGCTCAGTGAACTAAGTGCCTTCAGGCTGGAGAAGACTTTGGCTGATAAACACTGATGGATGAATGTAGGTAATTTGCCACTCTAAGGCACTAGCTGACAACCAGAGGTCTCTCTTCTGTTTTGATGCTTACAGGCAGCTTGAAGTGTCCTTAAAACAGTCAGATTCTTTTGTCATGGAGACATCTCTGCAGACAGCAGCTGCCTCCCTTCAGCCTGGTGAGGAAGGGTCCTCAAGGTCATTGCAGGGCTTGGACACAGGGAATGGTGGTCACCTCGCTTGTTGCTTCCTCTGCTGAAGTAACAGTCCCTGATGGATCCTCTGCCTTTTTTTGCAGGGAGGTCTGCTCAAGCCCACTAGATAATGGGCTATGGCTGCTTCTTAGCATCTAACATGTACCTTGGTGTAGAGAAGGATACTCCTTACTCATAAAACCCTGTTTTCTGTGCTTAAGCAGGCATTTTCTTGCTGTTTTATGAGTGCAGCTTCTAAGGAGGCAAGACTTAGTCCTGCTCTCACACTCCACTATAGGTAGTCATTTTTTTGGCCTTATGGGTACTTTGATTTCAAGGAACAGGAGGAGGTTCATAGATAATAAATTGAATCAAGTTCCATGAAACTTAGTAGTTGTATGGTGCAGAGACTTGATTTGTACTGCCACCAAGAGAGAGGCTGAATTACCTACCCAGCTGTTACCTGCTCAGCAATTACCTGTTCTGCTTGGCTCAGACCGTGGCCAGGCAACAGATGAGAGTTGTTAAGCCCAGGTGCTGATGATACAAGGCTCAGTGATCATAAAGACATGTAAAATGGAGCTCAGGAGTTAATCATAGAATATGCTGAGTTGGAAGGGATCCATCAGGATTAACAAGTCCAACTCCTGGCCCTGTGCAGGACACCCCAAGTGTCACACCATGTGCCTGAGAGAGTTGTCCAAACACTTCTTGAAGTCTGTCAGGCTTGGTGCTGTGAACACTTGCCTGGGGAGCCCCAAGCACCTTCTCAGTGAAGAAACTTTCCCTGAAGAAAAGTGGGAAGAAACTCCCACTTTGAGGGAGTGGACAGCTCCTCTCAATTTTGTGCAAACTTAGTATTCTTTCAAGTCCTGTGTCCAAGTGAAGCCATCGCATAACGTGGTTATCCAGCACTGTGCTGCACCTTTTGTCCAGAAGGAGGCTGTGAGAGTATCAGAAGTTCTGCTGAAGTCCAAAAAGGTTACATCACTTGTCTTCCCGTGTTCAGCTGGGTGGATTACCCCATCACAGAAAAATCTCAGAGTCTGGTCCAGTGGTGAAGGTGCTGTGACCTTCCTCACTAGAAGCGTCTTTAAAAAAACACCTAGATTGACGGAGGCACAGGCAGAGAGTGATTCAGCTCTTTGTGCGCCCTTAGGTGCAGAGTGATCAGCTTTTAGGTGCACTATCAAGTGCAGTGATTTTCTCTTTTGTGAGCCGCGTTTGCCATCCTGGGTGACGCAGGAGTAAAAGCGAGACAGCATCTTTCCGATCTCCAGGAAAGCTTCTTTATTCCACAGGTCTGGATCTGAAAAGAGCCGGAGAGGCCCAGGCGAGTGGGATTATATAGGGTGGCTAGGGGTGGGGTTTCACAACTTGGCCAGTGGAGAGAGGAATTGGGAAAGAGACCAATTAGGGGAAGAATCCAAAATGAACCAGTCGACTGGGATAAAAAAGGAACCAGTGGGGTATAACTGATTAACACACTTCTTCACCATAACATAGAGAGCTGTTTGCCAGGGTTTCTCCTTTAGGGGGTTGTGTTTATATTCTCTCTGGCCTAACTGCCCCCTTTCTAAGGGGCAGTGTTTATATTATTGTCTGGCTTCTCTCCAGGGAAGCGTGTTTCTATTAACACTGTCTGGCTTAACAGCCTCCACAGAAAAAATCAGGTTCCACAAGCAGGACCTCCCTTCATAAGGCTGTGCTGGCTGTGACCAGTGACTGCGTTGTCCTCCATGTGTTTTTCAGTACCTCCCAGAGTAATCATTTCCATAATTTTGGCATGCACTGAAGTAGCCTGACAGGCTGTAGTTTCCAAGGTTGACCTTCTTGCCTTTCTTGAAAATTATTTGGGGTTTGGGAGGTATGTAGAAACAGCTGATGTGGTTTTGAATGTCTCATGAGACTGAGATACAGGGAGGAGGGTCTGGGAACACTGTCTTAATCTTGAGTTTTGAGGAGGCTTTTGGAGATACGAGAGATTAAAAGATAAATATAATGAAGTGGTCATATGGGAGATAATTTGGGAGAGCTAAGATTGTTGCAGTAGGGAGCATATATACATAAATTAATAGGAAGTCGAGCTTTATTAGTTCAGTTGCTTGTGAAACACGTTGTTTCATATGATCTTTTGAATTTTTTTTTCATATAATGAATATGAATGGGTTTGAATGGTAGGCAAATGATGCAGTGGTACTCACTTAACATTTTTATACAGTTTTCTTGTACTTCATTCTCAGCACTTCTCACTATCTTTTATAAGCCAGCAGCTTTAAAAAATGTTTCAAAACAGGAAGGAATAGCACAATAACAAGAAGAAATATTCTAGTCTTCATTGCTTTTTAGAAGAGGATCAGCACTACTGATTTTTGAGACAAAATTAGCAAAAGTACAATGCAAGAATTAGATTTCATTCCTTCCTGCAATATATCTAAGTGATTGTATAAAATAACACAGACAAACACATCTGGTATTGAGTAGGTATTCCTGGAAAGGTTAAACTTACCAAAGAGAGAAGAAATGCAATTTAATTTATCAAATCCCATTAATAATACTCAAGGCTTAATATTAATTAATGTAAATTTTCTTATTTCATCTGTAAGACAGATAAAATAAACATGATTCACCAAATTACGAAGTCTTTTGCTTATCCGTCCATAAATAGCTTCCAGTTATTTTGAAATTAACTAGCTGAGAACTTGCTGCTAAATTGAGAATATTTGATCTTCTCTGACGCAGAGAAGCCTGAATAAGTCACCTTATACTTCCTTGTAAGGTTTACCTATTTTGAAAGCACTTTACTCAATCAGTGCAGAAAAGGCTCACCTGGAAGTAACTGAAGTTTATGTTCAGACTTCTCTCTTGCTTTAGTAGTTGTTATCAATATTTTGTATCAGGAGCGCCACATGACAAAAACACCAATAATCATGGGTTTTTTAAGTAGTATTAGGGGGGGAAAAATCATTCTTTCTCATTAATAGTTTCTGTGTTGTTGAAAGAAATGGGACTGGTTTTTTAACAATTAGGAAAAAACCCCCAAAAACCAGGCCTGATCAGCTGTATTTACCATTTCATTTATTTCCTCCACTTAAAACTTAACATGTAAATCCAACACAGTCTAATGATCCAAGGAACAAAAATGATAACTGACATGGTTTGATAAACAGATCTCCTGAGTAAGTAAAATAGGAAGGAGGCTCCTGAAAACTTGTTTACACTCAGAATGCTTTTAATTCAGTTGTCCATAGAGGAATCATGATGCCTAACTGCAAACGTAAGACATTTCAACTTCTTGGGTTTTGGTTTGATTTTTTTTTCCCTTTTATCTGGTTTTTTTTCTGAAGTGCAAATATGACTTTTGCTGGATATGCTTGGAAGAATGGAAGAAGCACAGCTCTTCCACTGGAGGCTACTACAGATGCACTCGCTATGAAGTTATTCAGCATGTAGAGGAGCAGTCCAAGGAGATGACAGTAGAGGTAACAAATGAATGTGTGGATTTGAAAAATAGTACCATGGTTGCAATTCTCCATTCAGGATAAGTTTAATCAAAATTCTTCCAAACCACAGTTCCAAATGGAAAAATACAACCTTAAACATATCAAAGAGACGGAAAGAAAGCACTAGTTACTTGTGGATGCATAAGATTTCTGCTTTTAACTTTGTTAACAACCACTGATGACTTTACTCAAGTAATTTTACTTCTCTGTGACATGGTTTCCTTTTGTGAAATGATCATGCTGGTCCTGTAATTAGCTGCTGTGCACTACAGAAGACATGCCTTAATTTTGGCTTTTGGAAAGTTTCTTTAAATAACAGGCACTGACAGTGTATCAATTCTTTGGCTGCAATATTTGCAGTCTTGTGAATTTCAAAAACTAATTTTGTCTCTTTACTTACGTGGCACTTAGCACTGTGTACAATACTTTTTATATAGTCTGAATAGAAACAGTTCATTATTTAATTACATCTAATGGTGATTGTTGTATTAAATGATAAGATTAATTTTGGTTTCTTTTGTTTCTCCATTATTTTCCAGGCTGAAAAGAAGCATAGAAGATTTCAAGAGCTTGATAGGTTTATGCACTATTATACAAGATTTAAGAACCATGAACTTAGCTATCAGGTGTGGGTCAAGCCATTTTTATTGATGTTTGTTTCTGTTTTATTAGTCCAAAAAGAATTATCTTACTGTATTTTGTTTATTTTCTTTTTCTAGTTAGAACAGCGCCTTCTAAAAACAGCCAAAGAAAAGATGGAGCAGTTGAGTAGAGCTCTAAGTGGAAGTAAGTATTTGCTGTGATCTGTGCCTTTGATTTGAAATCACATCAACGCAGTTATGGCTAAACTGTTCTTTTTGGGATAGTGCTCACTTCAAGTCTGCTGTGTGATGTCATTCCTCCAGTACTAGAATTTGTAAACATTGGATGAAAGTTAAATGTACGGTAAATCTTACCTATTCCAAAGCCTCAAGGAGGAAGTAGCATTAGAGTAAGGTAGAAGCTAATGTTCTGTGCTGATTTCTTTTAAATGGAAATAAGAACACTGTGCAGTCATTGAGAACTTGCTGCTCTTTACTTGCAAAATAATTAACTGATATGCACAAAAGTAATGCTGACATCAGCAGGAAAATACTTTCTCAATGCTTGTTTCATATTGCAGCTGAGGGAGGCTGTCCTGATACCACATTCATTGAAGATGCAGTGCAAGAGCTTCTAAAAACTCGCCGCATTCTTAAGTGTTCTTATCCATATGGATTCTTTTTGGAGCCTAAAAGCACAAAGAAAGAAATATTTGAACTTATGCAGGTAATACATGGATAAATTTTACTTTCCTAATAGCACTTTTTTTTTA
The DNA here is from genome assembly GCA_013400435.1 of Pycnonotus jocosus. Lineage (NCBI taxonomy): Eukaryota > Metazoa > Chordata > Aves > Passeriformes > Pycnonotidae > Pycnonotus > Pycnonotus jocosus. The sequence goes on along the minus strand of VWYP01003901.1, from coordinate 244,775 downwards.
TATATTACTTATCAGTGTCTGCCATTTTTGTAGTATGAAACTGATGTACCTGTTTTATGTTTGTAAGCAAGTTTGAAAAAGTAGCATATTTTTTATATCACTTTGCAAAGGAAAAGGATAAGGACAGATGAAAGGGGAAAGTAAGAAAATTGCCTCTTAATCTGCTTTCTGAGGGTAACATTTTAGCTTCAGTCTTCATCTCCTTCTCTCGCTTCTCTTTTCTTTATTTCCCTTCTGATGTGCTTGACATCTGGGAGGAGGCAGAACTGGGGAAGTACCTGGGACTGCTGCCTCCTTTCCTGCCCCTTGAAGGTGTTCAGTATTTTGGAGTGCAGGGAAATCCTGCTTCAAGCTGGAGGACAGAATGTAGGTCAGTAAAAGAGTAGGCTATGGGGCAGATATTTTGGGGTATTTTGGTATTTCTTAAGGTATTTTCAGGAAAACGGATATCATTCTGCTCAGTATTTATGGAGAAAAGCTCTTCCTGATTTGCATTTCCCTGGAAAACTTTTTTCTGTATTATTAACTTTTGCAGACAGACCTAGAAATGGTCACTGAAGACCTTGCACAGAAAGTGAACAGGCCTTACCTTCGGACACCTCGCCATAAAATCATCCGAGCCGCTTGTCTCGTGCAGCAGAAGCGACAGGAGTTCCTGGCCTCTGTGGCCCGTGGCGTTGCTCCTGCAGATTCTCCAGAAGCACCCAGGCGCAGGTAATGCACCCAAAACACTGCACAAGTCAGAAGTTCTTTTGATAGCTGCCAAAGTGGGTGAATCCACTGCAGTTCTTTGAGTATGAGGTAGATGCTAAGCGTAATAGTTGGAAATCACTGTGGTAATGATATTTTCTTGGACGTATCATCCTTGTGGAATTTCAGCCTTTGGGGAAAAACGTATTTTTCTTTTTGAGGATCACTGCTCTGTGTGTTGCAACCTAAATTGCTTTCTCCATTTGTGATATATTAATGACTAGATGTCAGGGCTTCCATTTCACTTTTTTCCATTAAGAGTGTCACTAAATCCCTGGTACACTTCAAAAACCTCTTAAGTATTTGCTAAACACATCAGGCAGCTCTGGCATAGTCAACAATTTAACTGTAGGGTTTTCAAAATAAATTTCGAGTTAAGAATTAAAGGGGAAGACTTGCTAAGTTTAGAGAGCTACAATTGCACTAGTTTTCAGATTTCAATAGGTTTTGAAGCTCTGGAGGTTGTTCATATTTGTTATACTTCTAAATTTGATGGTATATCTTTCCATTTTCTAGCTTTGCTGGTGGAACGTGGGATTGGGAGTATTTAGGATTTGCATCCCCCGAGGTAAACTATTTCTTTTTAATTTTTTTAACTTAGTTCTGCATGTGCTAGAAACACAGGTATGATCACAATCTGCATGAAGAGCTTCCTTATCTTGAGTCAAAGCATTTCAAGTTGGTTAAACTTTCCATTTCATTTATTTCACAATAGAAGGAAATATATTTGTAGCTAATTGTGCAATGGCTCTAAATAACGCCTGTAACACAGATGTAGGTAATCTAAGGTGGCATTTAGACAAGCTATTTTACATTCGTTTTCCCAGTACATAGCCAGTTTTAAAATTGAATATAAACTGTTGTCTGTGTGCTGGAGAACCTCAAAGTAATAAATGTATGAAATTGTGTAGATTACTTTTAAATGCAATATCAGTTCAGCAGAATTTGACAAAAACTCTGAGAAATTTCCATCCTCTGTCACAATCTCAACAAAATCATGCAGGCAGACTTCTAAATATTATTAAATATTTCAAATATTGAGACTCTACTCTGAAAAATGAGAAGCTTCCTCTAAGGCTTTCCTTTATCATCTTAATTTTTAGTTAATGTTTTGAGAACATTAGATTAAAGCATTCAGTCAGGAAGGAAACTTCACTTCAGCATTTCCTTGTTTGCTGTTTTCTTTCTAGCTAGTAACTTTTAAACATCCTAGAAAACTCCATGTACTTTTTTCCGTATATTTCCTTTGCTATTGTTGGTGAGCATCATGCTGGTGAGAATGTGGCTGGCTTCTCTACAAAAAATCAGCTGCTTCTCCTGTCCAGTTCCTTTAGTTCTTTTGAAATAATCCCACATCTGACAACATCAAAGTCATAGTGATGTTACTGTATCATCAGTGGAACTGTTTATGAGAAGAAGCTGGTAAGAAATGTGTTGAAAAGCTGTTTAGCAGGAGGTGCAATTGCAGCCGTGCTTAGATGATCTGCTTGTGAGTTTTTATGATTTGCCTAAATGTGGCACTGTGTGATGCAAGTTGGTTTCTTTGCTATGTGGCTATCACGAATACTTGCAACCACCTATGGTAAAGGAATTTTATAGAATTAATAATGGCTTAATTAATTAATTTGTTTATTTTAGTGAATTTCACTGCAAAGTATTTTACCTAGAGCTGTACTTTCACTGACAAGTAGTCAAATGACTGTGTATAGCAGATTATTATAGAAAACAAAATCTTACTGATTTTAGCAAGGAATGTCGGTTGTTGTAGAACACTGTGTGAAACCAAGATGTTTCTACTCAACAAAATCAAAACTTCTTTTGCTCACATGTAAAAAATTGTTCTGTGTAATAAGAAGTAAGGTTTCATAAGTAGTAATTAAGATCTCTTTCTAAAGGTTAATAAGCAACCAAAAATTAAATGGCTGTTGGTAAAAACCTATTGCTTTTTTGCAAACAAATGAGAGCTATGATTCGATATATCGAATAAATCTTAGTATTCAGTGATCACTTCCCATGATTCCTTTTCTCATTCAGAGTGATAGAATTATATATTTTTAAAATAAATCATTTGTTTTATTCTGTATCAAGGTTTGATTTTCTGTTGTTTGAGGCGCTGTCTTGCATTTAGAAAATCCCCAAGATCCCCAAAAGTTGGAAGAATATTTTAGAGAATAATCACTTCATGATTGTCTTGTTTCTTTATGGCATCCCATAGGCTAATAAGCATATACTGCTGGCTGCTATTGAAGAATATTGGGCTAAATGGACCTTTTGTCTGGTCTAATAAAGCTACTTTTTAATGTTTTTACAATTTCCATGGATGAAAATCTGCCTACACTAATGATTTCGTGACTATTCCTTTTGTCTTGCATATGTCACTGTGAGGAAGAACTTTGTCTGAGAAAGTTCATGGAAAAGAACATACTCTCATAATACCATGTACATTAATAAGGTCATTGTGTAAGAGAAATAACACTTTTGGATTAAAGTTTTAGATGTTGATGAGGAAGAGTTAATATAGGAAAGGAAAACTAATGGTACTAATCTTTCCCAATTAATTTGGCCAACTGAATCCTTTGGATTACTGATTTCCCAACTTGGAGCTCACAGAAGTAAAAAACAATATTCTTTCTTGAAGAGGAGAGCGAGTACCTGTGTGCATAGTTTTATTGCCTTGTGAGTATCAATAACTGAAATTACACAAGGTGCTATCTACACAGGTTCAGTGTCACTTATACCAGAAAAGGTACCTGGAAACTTCCCTTCAAGCATAAACCTAGTTCCTTCATATTAGGAAAGATATGCAACTCAATCCAAGTATTAACATAACTGTCTAATCACACACAGTATGAGAAAATGCAGGCTGCAGGAGTTCAAACCCGTATGGTATGGCTTGTTAGCAGTTAAGCAAAAGTAGAGGAGATTTATAATTCGTGGAATAAAAATCCATCATAGACTGTCCAGTAGAAGACTGTCAGATGTGGCTTAAGAAGTTCTGGAGCCATAGTGTCCTGGAGGCTGGGAAAAAATATGTCAAGTCCCAGTGTATGCCTTCCAGCTTTCTGTGGTGTTTTGAAGGTTATTTTCTACTGCCAATTGCTGGCAGCAGGGATTCTGAGATTATCTATTGGTCTAATTCACATCAATTGTTTCTATGTTCTAAAATCAGTGGGTATGCATTTATTAAAAAGTGTCAGTGTGTGCATATATAAAGTTCAGCATCAAAGATTTTAAACAAGAAGTGTGTTCTTGGAATTATTAAAAAAGGAGATTGCAAGTATTAAAATGTTGGTAGTACATCTAGGTGGGTTTTTTGCTAATGCATTGTTTTATAGATTTAGGATTACCTTGGATTTTTTATTACTTATGTTAAGCATTGCATGATACAACTTGCAATTCATTTTTATGAAAGTGGGTGATTTTATAATAAGCATATAAAATCACACATTTTTTAATAAAAATGTGGTGCTTGTTACTCAGAAAAATAGTACTGCATGCTGCCCTGTGTTTTGTAACCTTTGGTTTATGCAGGAATATGCTGAATTTCAGTATCGGAGGAGGCACAGACAGCGTCGACGTGGAGACATGCACAGTCTGCTGAGTAATACTCCTGACCCTGATGACCCCAGTGAGAGTACATTAGGTACGGACCTCTCTGGGGCTGTTTTTCTCTCCTCCCGCTTCAGAAATCTCTTCTTGTGATCACAGTGTTTGTTCTTCTGTGGATACACTTTAAAGAAGTTTCAGATACATTGCTATATTTTCCAGGATACAACGTAAAGGCTTGTCTCTGCAGGTTTTTTATGTGATCTTAGAAGTGTTGTTGACTTCACTGTGGCTGCTGCTGTTGTAAAAGAGAAATGCATTGATCTTCCCACTAACAACTCCTCAGCTGTCCAGCGCAGGTTTGCTTTCTGAAGAAATTTTGAAGGTCACTTGTACATACACCAGATCTTCTACACCAGTGAAAAGAGCCAGTTATGCACAGAATATAGAGGCTACAGACCTCTGGAAGAGCACCCTAAGGCTGTTTTCCAAAACTCTGCTCAGAAGCTGTATTGGCAAAGGCAGCCATGAAAGAAGTTGGCCTGAGCTGTGACTTCCAGAGTGCTGCTCTTCTGAGGGCTGATAGTGCAGTCCCTTAAGGTCTCTCTGTGACTTGGCTGTCTGGGCTGGCTCAGTTCTGCCAGAACCCTAGCAAAGGTACAGAAATAACTTGAATCCAAATCATACTGTGACACTGTTTCTGCAGAACCGCCAGTCTGTGTGCTCAGTCTCTTACCCATGCTGCACAAACTCTCATTGCTGTGTCTCAGAACTTAACACATAGCTTATTCTTTAAAACCAAATGGAGAGATCCATTATTGAGGAGAAAGGATCACATGCATCCTTTATTTTAGAAAAAGTAATCAAAATTTTGGTCAACTTTGGTTCTTCCCTATTACAAATAAAATGCACAACTTGAATGTTTATTCAAGGACTAGGTTTTGACTGAACACCTGGATATAGTAGTGATGGCAAAGTGCACACTGTTAAATCATGCAAGAGAATATTATTTTTTTTCAGTCTATCACATTTTGAGTTTTGGAGTGGAAAATTCCATTTTCCAAAGTCAAAAGATTTACATTTATTACAGAGCATTTTTTTTCTGGAAACAGCATCTTACTTCTATTTTTTGATGGATTTAAGAAAACAGCTGTAGCATCATAGTTTTTAGGAGTGGAGCTGGACCCTAGACCCAGGAAGCCTCTCCAGTGGAAAGGCCGCTTGGGGAAACTCAGGCAAAGCAGTCAAGCTCACACATCCGCACATGCCATGTGGCTAGCTCAGCAAGGAGAGGCAAGAAGACGTTGGCACTAGATCAGTTCCAGCCAGGTTTATTTCCAGGATCTGAAGGGGAATCCAGAGCACAAAGGGCTGAAGGTGTGCCAGTCTCAAGCTTAAGTATGAGATTCAGCAGCCAATGACCTTGAGGTACGGGGGCGGTGCAAAGGGCAGGTAAGGTCAGTGTCCTGTAGGGAAAACAGGGCCAGTCACCAGGATCCCAAAACCAATGGAGATACAGAGCAAAGGAGAAACCAAAGGGCCCAGGGCATTAGGGAGGGGGGAAACCGGGGCAAACCATCATGTAGAGAGCACCATTGGGAAGTTGTCTCACTTAGGCTGAGTAGGAGACTCTATGATCTGCCCTGCCAAGGCCAGACCCTAGGTATTATGTCAAGGGGCTGCAGGGACTCCACAACCAACAATGTCAGTAATTGCTGAAGTATTGACTAACAATTCTACTCTTAATTGTGCTGCAATATTACAGTAAAAATTATTATAATGTTGACATTACAGCTGAGGTTTTGTCTTTGAAAGAACAGAGAAATGGGCAAACATGATTTGTAGTCCAGCTGTAAATGCATCCTGTATTTGTGTCCACATGCAGTAATTTTCAGGGTTTTCCATAAATCATGTATGTGCCTTAGAAGCACTTTGCCCCTTCTGCCCATGCTGCCAATGGCATAGCCCATGCTTTCACGGAGAAGAGTATTGAGGGCAGAAGGGACAAATGAGCTAGGCAATCAGTCCTAAAACAGTGGGATTGGTGTTTGACCACTGTGTAAGAGCTGATGTGGAAGGAGTGGCTTGGATTCTTTCATTCAGCATGAATAAAAGAGTAAAATTAGACAACTAGAATCCAAAAGGAAGAAGGAGATTCTGTCAGTAAATCATAGCGAAGGAGGCTTCCTCGCTGGTTCTTCAACAGCTTTTGTTTTGATTGCCCAAACAGACACTCAGGAAGGTGGCAGCAGTAGAAGACATGGCACCTCCATGGTGAGTTCAGCTTCTATGGGTATTCTGCACAGCTCTTCGCTTCATGACTATACCCCTGTCAGTCGCTCTGAAAACCAGGATTCTCTTCAGGTATCTCCCCTAAACTCTTTTCCATTCTCTCTGCTTTGCTTGCTCTCCTCTGCTCTGCCTTTCTGTGTCGTTTTGTCTCTGCAAATTTTCTTAAGGAGAAAGGGAGAATCTAGGACAACAAATTACACATTCACAATGGTAAGAATTGGTAAACAATCACTGACATAACAATAGTTACCTTTTAAATCATGTTGTCTGTTGGTAAAAATTGATTTTGATAAAGGATATGTAGGAATAATGAACGAATTTCAGATTTGAGTCAAAATTACTTTTCATCCAAAATATGCAGCAAAGATGCAAGTTTCATTCTGAGAGCAACCTTATGTATTTCCACAGGCTCTAAGTTCTCTGGATGAAGATGACCCAAACATCCTGCTAGCTATTCAGCTGTCATTACAAGAATCTGGCTTGGCCATAGATGAAGAAACTAGAGACTTTCTAAATAATGAGGCATCTTTAGGAGCAATAGGTACCTCTTTGCCTACAAGACTGGACTCTGCTCCCATAAGTATAGACAACCCAAGGGGTGCTTTGAGCAGCTCTGAGCTGCTAGAACTTGGTGACAGTCTGATGAGACTGGGTGCAGGCAACGATCCCTTCTCAGCTGATCGTCTTCATTCCCACCCTTGCAGTGAGACAAGAAGTGGATTATACTCAACATCAAGCGATGCTGATTCCAGCAGTCAAGATCCCAATACCAATGAAAATCTGCTTGGAAATATTATGGCCTGGTTTCATGACATGAACCCACAGAGTATTGCTCTGATCCCCTCAACAAGTACAGAAACAGATGAGGAGTCACAGCAGCCCAGTACTGAAGATGGGTCAGCAGGGCAACCAAATCTTACAGACACAGGGCTGGAGCCTCAGGAAGAGCATGCACTGTTTGAGGATGCACTCAAAAATGAAGGCAGAGGAACCCAAACAGAGGAAAGCACATCTGAAGAAAACATTATTCCAAGTGAAACAGTATCACAAATTGGTGATAATAACAGAGAGGTAACAAGCACCCTAGATGCTTCAGGAGATAGTTTGAGTCAGACTCCTCAAACCTCAAGTGAATGGACTGAACATGTGCATCTGGTATGAATAAATATAAATCTGGAGTAAAAGAATGGCACTGACAGATGGTACAGTATGTGGAGTAAGCATTATGGAGGCTTTGATCCACATAATTGCAGCTCAGTTGTAACCACTGACATAACAACGGATATTTAGGAGTTCTCTTGAATTGTAGTTCTTCATAATAATGTGAACCTTTCAAGGAATATCCTTTGCATTTAACTAGGTAGTATTTGCCTTTTTGCTCTCAAGAGAAAGGAATAAGTAGGTTGTATTCCACATTCCTAATACAATGCAGCATCTGTTTAGCCTTAGGTTGATGATCCTTAACTTGAAAGTACGGATTAAAGGCTTACACTGATTATTTTGGTTGGTTTTCCTAAGAAATAGTTTATTCCATTTTTTTAGAACTCATAATTTCACAAAAATAACATCTAGTAGTTCATTTGTATTTTGGTTTTGTTTTCCACAACTTTTCCGTACTCTTTTCATTTTTGTTAGCAGTGTGAACGGAGGTATTTAATGCTTCTCTGTAGTACTGCTCCAGGAACAAGTTTTAGGGGATATTCTTTCCCTTTAAAATCAAAGATTTTTTCATGTCTATTTACAGTCCAAACGTGCCAAACTGTGAAAAGTTAACTGGCAGTAGCCTAATGAAACAGTGCAGTGTTACTCCATCCAACTAATCCCACAATTCTTAGCAGTGAAAGAAACCACTGGGTAGCATTGCTTCTCTAAATTTAACTGGCATATGTTGCCATGGTGACTGCATTTAATTAAATGTAGCCTGTATCTTAAGTTAATAAAGCCTAATGCTGCTGTTAAACAGTTATTTTAAATATTAAAATACAGTGAGTTAGCAACAGCTATGCTGTATTTTAAGAGACACTTTAATGGAAGTGCAATCATAGTTCTTTGTTTTCATAATTTTACGAAGCATTTTATGCACTAATAGTGCAATTACTTTTAATGATAACATTTTATAAAAATATAGGAATACAGAATTTTCATATATTAGCCAGTCCCACAATTAAAAGTTCAGATAACACATCCTGCTCAACATGTTACGGTGCCTTTGCCTAACCCAACTGGATAGTTGCCACAGTTAAACAAGTAATTCAAATTCAGTGTTTGTTCTGGAGTAACTATGCTATTAATTGCAAAGACCTCCATAAAACCACCCATGGCCTTGCCTTTACAGTAAATAACTAAACGTTCAATCAGTGTTTTTGCATATACAAAACACTACTAGGTATTTGTTCAATTGCACAATATTCATTTGCTGTGTGATTACTGTTTAGTGTAAGAAAAAAATTGTAAAATAATAAAAAAAACAAACCACAAAAACCCTTTTCCTAGTTGTTGTACCGTGAAAAACAAAAATACTGGTTTTAGATTTGCTTAAAAGCATCAATCTACAGTTAGTGAGATACAATGGTACAGTATGTAATTACAACTAGAATAAGTTGTTCAAATGGCTGTTTTAATTACATATAATCAAAACTTTTCATAACATGAGCAAATTACCTACACTCCATTTTAAGTTTTGCTTAACTGTTACCAGAGATTTGTTGATATGATATAAAAGTTTACTACTACTGAGTGTGTATAGGCAAGTGTCATGATAGCAAAGTTTATGTATTGATTACTGTGAGTTCAAGTGCGTGTCTTGGTAACTAATTCATGCAAATCCAGCTTTGGAACCTTGCAGTCACAAGGTTCATATTAGTAAAGTTGAAGTAAGAATATTTTACCCTTATCCCATAAAAACCGTGTCCATTTTCAAGCATCTTTAGAGAGAATGAATTAGACTAGTCTAAACAATTTTCCAGCTTTTCCTCTAGCCACCCTGCTCCTGACATAATATTGAGCCTTTGAAAAATACCTATAGGTATAAAGTCCTTCAACTAAAATGGTCCTTCATGAATTGTCATCATGAATTGGTCTGAAAGTTGTTTAACTCAGCTTCCTTGAATGGTAATTTCTGAATAGAAAGATTCTCACAAAAAGATTGTGTATTGCATTGAGATGTCTTGCAAAGTTGCAGTAAGATATGTAAGAGTGCTCTCTGTGAAGATAGTGAAGTTTGTGGGTTCTGGTTTTATGTAATTTGGTTAGGTTGTGCAGTATATCCATTGTTTCCGTGTTACTCTTATGAGCATGAAATTAGACTATTAAATTTGTATTTTCTTGGTACTTATTTTAACACCATAGTCATTGACTTTACAATTCAAAAATAAAAGTTTGGCAAGACTATTTTGTAAACCTGTTAATTTTATAATGTAAAAAAATTACTCTAACCTTGAATTGTTATTTGCACTTTCATAGTCTATACTTGATACATTCCCACTTTATATACAAGTAGGATACTACAACCATGTAGATGTTTGGCCAAATGAATGCTGTTAATAATATGTAAAATTCTTTGATTAAACATTTATTACTTAAACTAATTCCGTTCTGTCTCATTACATCTTAGACTTACTGTAGCAGATCCTTGAGACTGCTGACAGACATTTTTAGGGTGTGTTCAGCACTGTGCCAGATTAGTTGGACACCACATAGTAAGCTGAATGTTTTGATTTGTAAATATAATGTACCATCATTAAGCTTTGAAAAAAAAACTAAAATAGAATTTGTCTTAATTGCCATATTGTGCACTTGTTCTTTGTAGAGAAATGCCTTGTCACTACAAATAGTGGTGCTAAAGAGGAGGGACTAATTTTTGTGAAAGATTCTGTTCATTAGTGTTACTTAAGTGCCACTTAATATCCCCTTTCCATTGTTACCAGGAAATTTCAGAGTCTCTGTTACATTAATAGCATCAAACTGTTTTGTTCATTGTTACAGTAATGTCATCAACTTCCTCCACCAAGCATGCCAAGATCATGGAATCACAGACTGGTTTAGGTTGGAAGGCACCTTAAAGACCATGTTGTTCAATCCCCCTTCCATGCACAGGAACACCTTTCATTAGACCAAGCTACTCAGAGATCCATCCAACCCAGCCTTGAACACTTCCAGTGACGGAGCATTCCCAACTTCTCTGGGCATCCTGTTTCAGTGCCTCAGCACCCTCACAGAAGGCATCCCACTTTAATACTCAGGGAAGCTGGTGAGAATGGAAGCCACAACATGGACACAATGATAGCCAGTTTCTTTATAAGCAATTGTCTGGCTTAAGAGAAAGTCTTTAACATGTCTTGAAAGAACTAAGTACTTGTGATCATTTTATATCATTGTGCCATTGTTTTACCTACCCATGTCCCTTATGAGGGCCAAAACCCAAAGACCTCACAAAATCCGGGGTGAATTCTTGGCTCTACTACAAGCTTGAATGAGTGACTAAGACCCAAAAGCTGCAAAGACAGATGCATGTTACTTAGGGAAGTAATAACTGTGCAACACATCTCAAGAATAGCATCAGTTGTGGCTCTGGGAATTAAGGGAATGCTTTTCTCACAAGAGAGCTGTTGACTACAGAACCTAGGACAGAACCATGTGGAAATGCAGAGTGCACCAGTCCATCAGATTTATACCCAATTTCATGGATTTACAACACAAATATTTCTGGAGAAGCACTCTGTATGCATCCTCTGCAGCTGACTGTGGAACAGTGACACAAGTGACACACACATAATAAGAATAAAGGGTTCTTCAGCTGTGAGCCAGCTGACTGTAGGGTAGCAGTAAGAAGCTAGGAGGAAGCAATGCAATTAAATCCACTGCAGAGCAATTCAGCTACTGAAGCAGGAAATGAGCAGCGTGTGCGGATGTGCATCACTTCCAATAAAAACCACTCTCAGCGCGAGCTCCCAGGAAGAAACAGTTCTGTAGTGACAGCCAGTGTGTCTCCAACACAATCCCCCTCCACAGGGCCAACATTTTATTTCCTCCACTTCTTTGTGGAGTCTACATTGAAAGTTTCACAGAGCAGGGATGGGCTCTGATGACTCCAAAGGGCAGCCCTTTCTCTTACTGTGGCAAGAAAATAATAAACTGAAAATACACATTAATTGGAAGAAAACATTTACTCAGCAACTTCAGCTGAGCTTACACAGCACAAAATGCTTCAGCTGTGTCAGGCACTTCTAGTCAGGCCTCGGACTGAGTCAACCCACTCCAGCTCCACAGAGAGGCTAGTTTTTTAAAGGAGAATCAGGAAACTGGAGAGGATGCTCAAAATTTGGGACATTGTAAGGCTTGGGATCCTCTGAAGAGAGGGGTACTTTAAGAAGTAAACTCTATAATTAGAAGGAGAGGTTGGGCTTACTTCTGGAGAGAAGTGAGCCCCACTTCTACCTGTAACTAACAGGTATTCAGCAACTCTCAGAACATTTCAGCTATTGCCTAAGATAAAAAACATGCTGGGTATAATTTCTGACAACATCATAACCACTGATCTTTGTGTCACCTTCCAGGTGAGGTAGGGATGATCAGACAGCAGTGACAGTAATCCTTGCCTCTCTCTGGTCTCACACAAGGCCTACAGAATAATCATACCAAGAACACTGTAATCTCAAGGTGTTGTTTTGCTGTGGTTCCATTGAAATGACAAAACTTGACACTTGATGCTTGTCAAGAAATACTGATCTAAAACTTTTTGACAACATAAAAAGGTTGTCTAAGCCATTTTTGAATTATCTTAAACTATCACCTCAGATTAGGTTTCTTAAAACTTGAACTTTATTGATTTGGGTATTTTTTAATCACGTTATTATTAAAAGCAGAAAGAATAATCACACTGGGTAAGTTATCAGCAATATACAGTAGCATATTTAAGAGTATACACATAAATGTAAACCACACACATTCTGTTTTTGTGACAGAAAAGACCCTGCACATTGTTTCAGAAAGACCAAGGGGTTAGAAGCCAGGAGTCAGGAAGATGGTAGAATAGTCAGGAAGATGGTAGAATTGGAGTTAAAAAAACAAATACTGCAATTTTTATGTGCTATCCATTTACAGTAAATCTTATTAAAATTCACAAAATAAAAACCTTCACAAAGTATTAGATACTTCTCTGGACAGAAGTGGACATGGTCACTCATTTCTAGCCTGTTTCTACACAGACCAGTAAAGCTATGCCAACATGATGGCAGTGAGAGGGGTCCAGCAATGGGGGACTGCTGAGGTGGGCATTTGGGAACAAAAGCAGGCAGAAGCGGCAACAAAAAAGTGGTGGGAAGAGCTTAAGGGCTCTGAGAGATCACTGATCTGCAAAATACAACTATAGGGAGATGCATTAAAGAAACTGAAATCAAAAAACTGCACCCAGTAAGTATAAACAGCTTGAAAAGAGATGAGGGTAAGTCAGGATTTAAATCAAAATTGAGGAATAAATTTGGCACCTGAGATAAGAAAGTCAAAGTTGGTGTGAAAGAGGCATGCAAGAGGTTGAACATAGCTGTCCATGAGCCAGTACCGACCCAGGCACACCCTGCATCCACTGTACGCTGCATGAGGGGAGCATCTGTTATTAGATGCTGGCAAATTACAGCTGTTTGTGTCCACTGAGGTCAAGACAAAAATCAATTTCATTTGCACCAAAGAAGCTTTAAATAAATCCTAAGGATGGGAACTAAGAAACTGCAAATCCTCATGCATGACTAGGCATTTCTTTCATAATATCCAACTAGAAAAGCATCTACATGGGATGGCCCAGGGCCACGTGAGTGGCAGTAGGTGAGGAACCACGGTTAGGTTGGTGGTTCCTACCTTTGGCTTTTAAAGCTTCACAAAGGCACATGTTCATTCCCTGGCCTTTTAAACTAGTTGATACATGACTGTGGTTCCATGCAAGAGGGACATAGAATCATAGTGGTTTGTGTTTGAAGGGGACCTTGAAGATCATCTAGTTCTAACCACCCATGCCAGGGGCAGGGTCACCTTCCGTTAGACCAGGTTGTTCAGAGCCCCACCCAACCTGACCTTGAACATGAACACTTCCAGGGATGGGCCATCCACAACTCTGGGCAGCGTGTTCCAGTGATTCAACATGTTCAAAGCAGAGGATTTTTTTCACATATTTAATCTAAATGAAGGCCAAAACTGGCATGTGTCGAGGGTGAGATCCACCAACACCTCCTGAATCAGGACAATCATTGCAGTCCATCTCCTGTCCCCTGATTTTCTGTTGAGCCAGAAGAGTGACAGCTATAAATCCTTGAATGACAGCACCTGGCATCCCCTGCAAACAGGAACAGAACCAGAGATGGCTTCTGCTGCACAGAATGCTAAAGGTTTGAAATTCCTTAAAGATCCTCTAGTCCCAACCCCACTGCCATGAGCAGGGACACCTCCCACTAGACCAGGTTGTGCAGGGACTTGTCCCACACGATTTTGAACACTGCCATGGCCTCCCTGGGCAACCTGTTTCAGTACCTCACCACATTCACAGTAGAAAATTTCTTCCTAATATCTAATCTAAATGCTCCATCTTTTAATTGGTACCCATTGCCCCCTGTCCTGTCACTGCTGTTCCTGACGAAGAGTCCAGTCCCTCTCTGGCTTC
>VWYP01003901.1:189836-230176 GCA_013400435.1 Pycnonotus jocosus | reverse complement strand
CCAGCACAGCAACGGCGGCGGCAGCGGCGGCAGCGGAGGCGGCGGAGGCGGCGGCGGCGGGGGGAAGCAGGTGAGGAGGCTGAGGGTGAGGGCGATGGAGCCGCCGGGGCCGGGCGGGGCGGGGGCCGGGGTGTCCGGGCCGTCCCCCTTGTATTCATCGTGCTGCTCCCCACAGAGCAAGCAGGAGATCCACCGCCGCTCCGCGCGGCTCAGGAACACCAAGTACAAGTCTGCGCCCGCCGCGGAGAAGAAGGTTTCCACGAAGGGCAAGGGCAGGAGGCACATCTTCAAGCTCAAAAACGTAAGGCGGTGCGTGGCAGAGCGCCGGGGCCGCGGTGGGGTCCGGAGCCTGTGTCGGGCTGGGGCGGACACGGAGCCCGCGGAGCGTGGAAAGAGAAACCGGCCCTGGAGTTCAGCGCTCGTTTCTCCACATTAAATCCTGGAGATGAGAACGTTAGCTCAGTTGCTTTGAGCTTTAAAATAATAATGTTTGCTAGCTTTCTTAGAAGATAATGTATCTGTATGTTGTCTAAAAGGAAAAACAATTTTTGGAACTTTATGGTTGATTTGTTTTAATGCTCTTGATTTTCTATGTTCTGTTCTTAGCCCATCAAGGCTCCTGAGTCTGTATCCACCATAATTACAGCAGAATCAATCTTCTATAAGGTATGGTTTATGCAAATATATTTGCAAAAATTATTATCCTGTTTCTATTTCCAGTTTCAAGAATTATCATGGACAGTGAAAGGACTAGAGGTATAGTCACAGAAACTGTTGTTCATTACCTAACAGTTGTGTAGGATTTTGGTTTGCCATAGTTATTGCCATTTAGTCTTGCAAGGTAGTTTACCTAAGTAGTTTAAGTAGTTATCATTGTCCCAGGTTTTTCCAAAAAAAATGCATCTCTTTTTTTTTTAAATTATTGGTGTCATCATTTTTAAATGTAACTTGCACTGTGCAGAGGTCAAGTGACTGGAGATGATTATTTAGATTTCTGTGATATTTCCTGCCTTAGGTGCAGAACATACTTCCCGTTAGAAGGGGTGAATTGCAGTGCCCCAACATCTCAGCTGGCTCCCATTTGAGAGATGGTGCAAGCAGTCTCAGACACCCTGGGAACAAGATCTGTTGGCACTTGCAGTGAAGCAGGAGGGAGCCTCTCACATTTATGCTTGAGAGCAGCTTTACCAGCATGCCAAGGTGTTGGTGTTCTACAGTTCAGAAATTTGCTTTTGTTTCCCAGCAGTACAGGCAACCAGAATGCTTTTCCCCCCACCAAAAAAGTCAGGATAGGCAGTGGGAGACTGCACAGTCAGTGGTGGTCTGAGATTCCGTATATTCTCCAGGGATCTGGTACTTCATGCCTGGCATTTCAGATTAATCTCTTATTAGCTGTTGACCAGATCAGAAAAGAATTATTGTCTCATGTTTGTTTTTATCAGAAATTCCTAAGAATTATGTCAAAACTTCTATCTAACCTCCTTACATAAAATATTGCTACTTTGATACTTTGCAGTGTTGTTGTGAATAAGATTGTTTGGGGTTTTTTGTGTTCTTTTAATCTGTTTTAAAAACACACACCTTTCTTTCTTATGCCACCATTCTTTTGCATGTGACTGAACTGAAGCTGCATTTCAAGACTGGAATAATTTAGGATAATTTAGGGTCCAGATACTTAAGATATGAATCAGAATGTGAAGCTGACAAAATCAGGTTGGTTGATTTCAGTGTCATTTGTATGTCTTCTAGGGTGTATACTACCAAATTGGAGATGTTGTTTCGGTGGTTGATGAGCAGGATGGAAGAACATACTACGCTCAGATCCGTGGCTTTATTCAGGACCAGTACTGTGAAAAGAGTGCTGCACTAACCTGGCTCATTCCTACACAAGCCAGCCCCAAAGACTGTTTTGACCCAGCATCCTATATCATAGGTAATCTCTGAGCCTTCACTTCTTACAACCACTTAGATGCACCTATGCTAATGCAGAGTTGTATTTTTTAAATTAATATTTTAGCTTCTCAAGGTATTCTGTGCAAGTACCACATTTTAGACTTCAATCTTGTAAACATCTCATTTACTGTAATAACACTGTTTATTTATCTTGTGTATATAATATGATTATCACTATTGCAGTGTGATTATCTTGTACTGTGATTATCTGGGTGTTTGTGGGAACAATTACAGTTGTGCAGCTTTAAAGATCAAATTACTGCTCTATAGATAGGTTTAAACCATAGTAACTTTAATTCTGATATAGCAGTCCAAGCTGTTTCTCTTAAAGTGACCTGAATTACTTGATCTTTATCCTGGGTATTCAAAATACATAGCATACAAGCACTGGCATAGAGACTGTTCTGCTACTGATGAAAAAAATTAGTAATTCAGAAAAGTCCTTCTAACAGGCAAGACACAAATAGAACGTATTTTAAATATATTAAGTACAGTACTTCACTCAAATACCAGAATGCTTCAAATGAGATGGAGGGGAAGATCAGCCCAGCAAAATTAAAGGTAGAGGTTTCTTGCCTAATACAGAAGCCTAGGACAGTAATGGATTGCTAAGACAAATTCTGTAAGAAAATGTTGACATTGTGGCATATTTTTATTCAACATACTTAATTTTATGCCTTTAAATTTTGTCTTTGAAGATTTATTTTTTTTTCCTAGGACCAGAAGAAGATCTCCCAAGGAAAATGGAATATTTAGAATTTGTTTGTCATGCACCTTCGGAATATTTCAAGTCTCGATCATCTCCCTTCCCTACTGTTCCTACAAGGCCAGAGAAGGGCTATATATGGACTCATGTGGGACCTACTCCTGCAATCTCCATTAAAGAAACTGTAGCAAATAATTTATAATTTTTTAAGGGAATACTTTGGACTAGTTATTTTGGGTGTATCCTCCAGTTTGTAAACCTCATACAAGAAGTTTTAAAAATTATGAAAAGTGCCGGTTTACTTTATGGATTATGGTATTTATTTATTTTAGATACATCAGATCTTTGAAGTGGAAGTTTTCTTTCCAGTTGATGCATCATTTCAGTGCTCTGTTCTTCAGACATTATTGAAAATCTTGGGACAAAACCACAAGTATTATGTTGTCCTTGACTTCTGAAAGTTGCCTGTAGTGTTCATTCTTGCTTTTTAAATTGTCTTCCAGAAGAGGAGTTTAAAAGACATAATCATCCAGGATTTTATATAGCTGTCTAATTTAGTTAACTGTGACTGCTGGTTTTATCTCCTTGTTAAATAATTTAAGACTAGCTTCTCCTAAATACTAAAATGGTAAGTGATGCAGTTAACAGTTTTCTGTTACATGGAGAAGAGTGATCTACCTGGATTTCTCCAGACAAACCTCATCCACAAAGAAGGACTCCAGTAGTCACCTTTTAAAGGAATTTTGTTCATCTGAAGCTGAAATGCGGGCCTATGTGTGTAGCTTTCTGCTAAACTTATATAAGGGCAAAAATTTCCTGGAAAATTAGATGCAAATTCAAAAAGTAGTGTTATTTGCCATCCTGGTATGCTCGTGGCAGATGTGTATCTGCATTTCCTGAGCATGCCAACACTGACATATGATTTGAGTTTCAGATTGTTGATACTTGTTTGCCTGTTAGCTTAAACTCATAAAATTGATTTTAAATTGTTTTTTCAGTCTTCACAATTAATGATGGTAAGAAAAAAAAAAAAACAAACAAAACCTGTCAGGCAATTCAAATGAAAGAATCGATAAGGGAAAGAAAAACTAATTTTATGTTTTGACAGTCTCAGCATAACAAGGAAAATGTTTAAATAGCAGAACGGGAGAAATGCCACATACTAAAATACGAATGGAGTTTTCTGCCCTAAACTTTTTACAAGCCAGTCAGCTCCAAACACAATGAGATGTGCTTGTATGGCCTGAATTCCAAGGGCTAAGTGATTCCTGCTGCCTGTGAAGGATAAGAGCTGTAAGTGGCCTTGAATTCAAATGTACTGATCTTTTCTGGTTTTTTTTCCTTTGTATGAACATATGTGACCAGCACCCAGAAGGCCTAAATCACCTTTAAGATATTGCATAAAAGCATTAAAATGTTGCACTAGACTTATGTTCTAACTTTATGAAAGGCTTTGATTTAAGACATAATGTATTTGAAAGTCTCAGGTATTGACAACTTTTCATACAGTGGGACCTGTGAGGGCAGGAGCCAGATAGATGTGTTTTGGGCTGCAGCCTCTCTTCTGCCCTCATCAAATACAAGGAAGAACAGTCAACCTTAAGGGAGTAGATCTAATGTTAAGTGATACTGTCAATAATTGAGAATGCTCAGAAGTTAGCAGTACATTGCTGATACAGCGTTAAATCTTAATCCTCAGTTGTTTACAAAGAGGAGCTGTGTGCCCATGTTCAGTGTCTTGTAGTAATTAATCCTGAGATCCATTCTCTCCTTTCAATAACTCTGGATTTTTTTCTTATTTCTTTATTAACAATTACAAGAAAATAAAAATAACAGGTCTTATATTTCCAATAACTGGAGTGACTCCTCTGACTCAGATGTTTTCCTTCCTTTCTCTGCAGTCCACCGGGTTTTCACGTGGGCTCAGTGTAAAGTCTCTGTGCTGCCTCAGCATAATCCATGGACCTGTCCTCTTCTGTGGGCTATTTTACCTCATCTGAATTATCAGAGTTGGAAAAGACTTTGATGGTCATTGAGTCCAATGAAGCTTAGCTGCTTTCCTTGTCAAATCCTCATAGGAATAAGGAGGAAAACAATGCTTACCAAGTTGTTTTGGTTTTTTGAGTTCCTACAAGGTACACTAAATGAAAAGTACTTTTTGCCATATGCCTTATTTGTCAATAAAATGTAATATAAAAGGGACAACTCATTTTTCATCAGAGTACACCTTTCTAAAATTCAGTGCAGCTGGTGATTCAAGTACTATACTTACAACTACAGTCTAAACAGACACCTTTTTTTTCAGAGAGCTATGGAACAACTTCCTTTAATAAATACTGAGTTTGGGGGGGGTTAATAGTTTTTATTATACTGGTAAATGTTAAAAAATAATAAAATGATCACGCATTCTGATTGTAAGTTCTCAAAAGAGTGAATCTGCAGGATATCAGAGGATCCTGTGGAGACAGGCTTTGATGCCCTGCAGCTGAGGGAGCTGAGCTCATCCATTTTTGTCTTCTAGCTTGGTAGTCCCCCATGCCAAGAAGTAGGTAGGTTTCATATTTGCATCACTGGACTGTGAGTGCATGCACTGCTACTGAATTTATGGCCTTGTGTTGAGCTCCAGAGTTTTGTGACCAGCCAACAGTAATTTTCATCAAGACATTTTAGTTCTAAAGATGGAACTTGTAGCCAAGAGCTAAAAGCCACAGAGCATATATAAAATACTGAGTACCACATAGATGTGTGGTCTGTGTTCCGAGGAACACGTTGCAGGAAATCTGTAGGAGGAGTAGCCCTTAATTTTCACATGAGCTTTACTGTACCAAAACAATATATACTGGAGAAGTGTTTCTGCCTGGGCAGAACCCTTTTTGTTGGGAGCAGAATACTTTCTGGGAAAATGTGATGCAAACACAATGGATAAGTAAGTATGTGGCTCCTTGGGCTCCTAAAATGAGGCTGGGGTTCCTCTCTTGCTGCTGTGCTGTGCTACATGACAGTCATCTCAGTCATCCTGGCAGATGCTGGATTAGGCCCCTACAGCTTGGTATCCAAGCCAATCCAATGGCTTTGCTTTCATGTAATGCAGCTTTCAACTTTAATATATGCGAAGCAAATTGTACATTTATTGTGGTTGGTGGTGTATTGCGTACTATGGTTCATAAAGGCCCTAAATAGATTTACACAACTGAGAACAAAAATATTAATAGGTGTAGTATTGAAGTTTCAACTGCTCTAGTCAAATTATAATTTTATTTACACACAGATAGAATTGGTACATCTATTAGATAGGAGACTATGTCCATCAAAAATTATGTAAGATGAGCATTATGTACCTAAGCAGAAATACTTTTACCATAGTTAATAGTTATTAATATTTCTTTTTGTATGCTCCCCACCACAGAATCTCATGATCACTGACAACAGAATTTTGTATTTGGCAATTGTTTCTCTTTCACCCACACAGTCAGGCTTACCTTCAGGAAGACTACATTGTTATTTTTTTTTTCTCAGCCCTTCTAGTTGGTGATTTGTTATTCTTGAATTTGGCTTATAGCTTCAGTGAGATTACTTTTCTTTTCAATCACAAGAAAAACTTCATGGACAACATCTCAGGTGGTTTATGCATCTTTATAAAATGTTTAAGTGCTTCAATGTCTATTTAATCAAACAGAAGTATTGCTGGAATCTAGTTTTGATCAAAAGATTTTAACCTGAAAATACCAAGATTATCCTGTCTAGGGTATTTAGAACAGTTAACCCAGGCACCTGCTTACGTATGGCAATTTGGGCTCCTGCAACATCTTTTGAACTCTTTCATTTAGGGAGAGCAGAGCAGGGGTTTTCCTCTTTTCTCATGAACCTGTCTAGGGGCCAAGTTGCTTTCAGTAGTTCCACCTGTCTTCCTCCATTCCATCAGTGTCTATGGACAATTCTTTGCTGAAGACCGTCATGCCTTTCTGCCTTCATCAGTTGTAAACTGATCCAGGTTCAAAACACACACGTGATACTTTTAACACAAATCTTCCCCTAGAGAACTTCAGTAGAAATGTTTATTTTTGTCTTCAGATGGTCCAACCCTTGATAATCTTTTTCAGTGTATGTAAAATCCTACACAGTCAATGTTCCCTTTTTTTCCGGTTAGATTACTTTTGTATAAAATTACACTGTAAGGCTGCTTGTGGTAGTGAATTTTGAATTATGTAAGCGGAATTTGGGAACCTCTTCTCTCCCAAGCTTAGATTTCCTAAGTTCACTAGGAATTAAAGCAAAGAGTAACCTGTCCTTTTAATCCGTGTGCCCTTTTCAAGTATCTATTTCCCAAATTGTGGGAATCCACATACAGAATTTTCCAGTTACCTCTCCTTAAGGAGTTTCTTGAAGCATTCTTAGGGTTCTTTTTCTAAACTATGTCATAACAGATTACTGCTAGGCAAGGTAAAAGACTTGTTTCTTTATGAGAAGCTGATTGCAAACTTTGGATGAAATGGAAGTAGCTTCGGCATTTATTGTTGGCCAAAACAAAACCAAAAGCAACCACTTCATACCTGCAGAGTTTGCAGAGCCTGACTATGTCTTAACTACTCCCTTGGTGAGATAAGTGGAAATATGTTGAAAGTTAACTTATCCATATAAGAATACATGGGAACAAGTACTGGGACAATGCCAGGGGACACATATTGCAATGTACTTCTTTGGTGGGCTTTCTAGTCAAGCTTAACCCAGCTGCTCCTGAATAAGCTGAGACCACAAGGAAAGAAGCATCCACCTCATCTTTTAGTGATCAGCAATATTTTTGACAGAAAAGTTAAAGGCACAAAAAAGTAAAAACATCTCTTCTAGAAAATTATTGGAAAAGTCAGTGCAAGATCTGGGGAAAACTTATTTTTAAAAATCTCTTGTCAGTTTGGTTTTACCCACTCACTTTCCTGCCATAAAGGAGAGGCACGTGTGATAGGCTGTTTGTTTCTGACGTCCTGCTCTATCCTTTTTGATGCAGCAGGATGTAAACGGCACATAACATTTTAACAGCACACATGCAGGAACAGAAAGGGTTTTTTTAAAGAATGCTTTCTGAAGTCTCTCTGTTTCTTCTCTAATAATTTCTAACATTCAACCTCTTAACAACAAGCTGTTGTTTCACGGGGGATCATCACTGAGAAGTAACAAGCACTAGACCCTATCACATTACTTTTTCTTCCCTTTAACATGATATTTCATCTGCCAAGTACAGTCGAGTTTTGTGAAGGTCTTCTGTAGTATTTTATTACCAGCCTTTGTTTTTCACAGGCCTGAAAATCTTACTAAACAGGGTTTTTCTGCTGTTGGTGCCATTTCACTGTTCAGTCCTGCCAAGGTCAGATGAATATGTTGAACACCACGGGTGTCTCCCCACATGCAGTGGTGGGACACAGGCTCTGGGCTGGCCAGTACAAGGCAGGGACATATTGAACAAATCCAGCAAAGGGCCTCACCAGTAACTGAGAGACTGGAAATAAAGGAGTCAGCTGAAATACAAGGAGAGGGTGAGAGGTGAGACTGTTCAGCATGCAATAAAGATGACTTGGTGGGAGAGGAAAACTTACTGATGTGTCTAAATACTGAATAAAAGCATTTATCAAAAGCCCAGGGATCCACAGCAAGACAATCCTACTGAGCCCCTATAGCAGCATTCTGTTAATTTTGTAGTTCTGGTTTTCTCTTGCCAAACCTAAATAGGGGAGCAAACAGGGAATTAGTTCTCCAAATACTTAAAAAGAAAACTAGTCAAAAACAATGCAAAAGAAGTCCCCATACAATGCTGCTGACTGAGTATACATTACAGACCTCAAAGGTTTTTTTTAATAGTTAATGTATGAAAATGCTATCCAGTGACTACAGACACACAGAAATAATCTGCAAGGGAGCCCAGAAGCCAAAAATAAATGCTCCCTCAGCACTCAGCATGCATATACAGAAAGGTGTATCAAATGTTTGAGAGATGTATGTTTAAACAGAGCTCATGAATATAGAAAAACATTTTGCCAGTTACAAAAGTTCAGCAAAATTTGAATATCACCTGAAGCAGTATTTTCAGTATTCTGATTAAAATATACAGTCCACAAGACATTGTAATATGCACAACTATAGCACAAGCTTTGAAGACTTTAAACATAGGAACATGAGGAGTTGCCATACTACTTAATGCTTGGGATAAACTTGAAATTAAATAATCATATTTTGTTTCCACATTTTTATGTTTAGAAAACCTCACCCACTGCAAATTCTCACTCCACCCAAGATTCCC
Source organism: Pycnonotus jocosus (assembly GCA_013400435.1). Classification (NCBI taxonomy): domain Eukaryota; kingdom Metazoa; phylum Chordata; class Aves; order Passeriformes; family Pycnonotidae; genus Pycnonotus; species Pycnonotus jocosus. The sequence goes on along the minus strand of VWYP01003901.1, from coordinate 221,228 downwards.
ACAAATGACATTATTTGCAAAGACAACTCCCGAGGAACACTAGGAGTTCGCTTATGAGGAGGCCCTGGTATTTACTTTCCCTGCCACATGCAGAGTCTTTGGGTGTTAATGGGTACTGTGACCAAGACCTTCTCAAGCAGTGAACTTTCAGTGCCTTGCCTTTGATTTGGGCTACAGGAAGAAAATACCTGAAAAAAGATAACACTAAAAACCGATGACATCACAAACAGCTGTTCCACAGTACACCTTGCACAAGACCATATTTAGAGTATGTGACTTCTGATGTATCCCGAGCAGAAAATGGGGACTGAGGCATTATTTTATTTTTCACAGGATCAGCTGCTGTGGGATGGCAGTTTCTCAACTGCTTTTCTAGCCTAGTTGCTCCAGCTATTTATGATATTACGTGTACCCAAAGAACCAGTCTGTAATATTAGTAATGAGAACATTTTCAGCTCTAAAAAGCTGAAAAACACGTGGAGATCTCTAAAGAGTTAATTTGGTCTGACAGCCAAAGGGACAGCAGGGATTTCAAGCTGCTTCCCTTTGCTAGGATCAAATGGGAAGGGTCTGAATGTTCAGGCTCTCAGAGTCTGGTAAAGGCACAGACAGTGTCTAAACACAGGCACCGCACTGATCAAGCAATCAGGTAATTACAACAACTTCAATATAGCTAAGAAAAAAACATTATGCACACATTTGTCTGTATCCAAAATACCCATTTTTTTATTTGTCACCTTGAAACTGAGCTTTGTAAGTGACCTTCCTTGTAACAGTATGCTGTATCTGTTGTTAAACCTTGTTTTCTATCTTGGAAGAGGACACAAGAAGTCAATCTTGCTTTGTGTTTTGAAACATCACTACCGTCCCTCATCACCACATCTTTGGTAGAATGTTTTACTGTTTTGCATGTGCTGCCACTATTGGATCTTGCACAAACAGCTGTGAGCACATTTATAATTTTCCATCAAGTGTGCAGATCATGAATATCAAGACAATAAAATCAGAAAACATTTTAGGTTGAAATACTAGAGAACACTATTTTGTGGACATTTACAAAACCAAACACTTACATAGGGAAGAAAAGCAGTTTAAAGTACAGAGAAGAAAGTGGACAAAAATTGAATGTGACAAGCAATATTGTCCCTGGTTATGCAGTCCCAATCAGAATAGAATCACTAGTCATGCTAAGTGTTTTGAACAAATGAAGTTTCCTAAACTCTGGAAAAATTACACTTCGATTTTTTTTTTTTGCTGTTGACATTTTCTTAGCTGTAACTGAGAAGAAACCTCTACAAAATCACATGACACATGTTTCTTTAGTTATCTGAGTAGGTTGTTAGAGTAGCATAGTCTCTCTTCTCAGGGTCAGAACAGTGTCTTGTTTACACCACTTTGAATTCCGTTACAATCTACAGAGAAAGAAACCTGGTCTTAAAAAAACAAGAACTGTTCCTCATAAAACACAGTCAGGGAGTTTCTCTGCATTTTGTTACAGTGCCCAAATTATAAAATCAGCTCTTGTTGCCATAGTTGAACCCACCTGGGTCACAAGATTGAAAAGCTGCAGAGATGAAACTGTACAAGTACTTCAATGCTGAGAACATATGCTGCTTGCAAAATAATAAGGAAATCATGAAAATCTGAGATCAATGTTATTGATACCTGCTTTTAGTATCTGTAATGTGGCTTTTAATTTTTCAACTGTTAACTGGGATGGGTGACTTTCTTCATCAGTCACCTACAGAAAAACATATCAGCAAGAATAAAAAGACTGAATTTTCAAGGAGGGAACTAATGTTACACAATTTATGTGGCAAATACATCTTGCAGTGCTTGAGGGGAAACATTTGCAAACCAAATTTACTTGTAGTATGACAGACTGGGAGCTGACAAATGTCAGTGCAGAACAGTGCCTGCACAGAATGAGTGCAATCCTACACATCTTATGACACCCCCCTGCTGCCACTCTGCAGTCTGAGAGAATGATGGGCTGTCTCAAAAAGCACTGCACAGGTCCCATCTCTTCCCTTGGCCTCGGGTTGCAATTCCAGATTTTTTTGATTGTTCCCTGTAAATGTCTGTTAATGTATGTGAATGGCTCAAGTTCATCTCACTGAAGAAGGGCCTGTGAAGGGGCTGTATTCCACCCTACAGCCTTTTCTGGAATTCATATCACCATAGTTGGGAGCTGGAATAAGATACCCACTTAAAACCACTAAGAAATGAAATTAACATTTCTCATAAGCATTTCTCCCTCCGCCTGCCTGCCTGCTCCAGCTGCTCGGGAAGGAGCACCCTTGGAAGGCTCTGCAGTGGCTCCCAGCCACGGCCCACTAGGACAGATCGACTCTTCCTCGTGCCCCATGGTACAGGGGCCCTGCATCCCTTATGGACAGAGAGGAACAACCCCATGTGCCTTATGGCACCCCAGCACTCTGCCTGCTCCCCACTGCAAGTGTTCTGCTTTAGACCCGCTGTCCTCACCAAGCTATGGCTCAGTCAGCAGGACCTGCAGTGCTGGACAGCTGCTGGAGAAGGACAAAGAGATCCAATCACCAAAACAGGGGAAGAAGGACTGGGGTCATTGTAGAGGCAGATGCTGATGTGAGGGAAGCCAAGACCTTTTTCTCCCCAGGAACTGTAGAAAAAACAAGTTTCAATATGCTGCCTTCAAGTGGGTTTTTTTCCTACATCTATGTTTTAAACCCATTGTTAATGAAGGACATTTTGATCTTTTAAAAGTTAAAAAAAGTCTTTTAGATATTTAGAAAATGAGCAGGTTTTTATCTGGTGAAAAAATGACCATTAGAAAATGGGATAAGACTTTGTTCTTGGCAAACACTTAAACAGTAAGCTACCAACTAGCTCCTGTTGTAGTCACGATGCTCTAGTTATAAAAAATTACTTCATCAGTGCTTTGGCAATATCCAAGCACTATATTAAATTAATACATATTATTATTAATACATATTATTAAGAAATAGTTTTATTATTATTTCCTGAAACTTGGCAATAATTAGGGAAGTGGAGATTAGCACTGAATCTGTAACTAGTGCATCTGAAGGACTCAGTAACCTTCCAAACAGAAAACCGGCATAAAACCATGTGGATGGTGCTAATGTTGGAATTATATAACTTGGCATTGACAGCATTTTGTGGGTGGTTCCAAATATTTTGGTTTTTATTTGCTTTTTATTCTACAAAGCTGCTGGTCTCTTGAAATAAGGGAAGTTGCCCAACACCTGCATGACCTTATATTTTTTGATGTACCAAAACCCAGTGTCAGTGTTCACACTGGGTCTCCACAAGCTCTGTACTGTGCTATGGCTGTGCCTACATAGTGTAGTAATCATTCCTGCAGAATTCCAAGAACTGGTTGTGTGTAAACAGTGAAGAAAGAGGTCATCCTTCTGCACCCAGGAGTTCCAGATGACTTTGTTCCTGAGATATCAGTCTTCACAAAGTCATTTCAACTACTTCAAGTTATTAAAGACTTTTGGAGGCTGGTGTGGGACAGCACTGCTGAGAGATGCAAAATCTGCCCTGGTTATCTAATAGCAGCTGACATGACACTGCTGCTGTAGAACGTAACAGGAAGGCCACATACATGGAAGTCTTGCAAAAACCCTGCCCACTATTAGAGGACAGAGACGATTGACTTTTCCCAATTCTTTTCTGTTAATCTGACTTACACTTACGACCTGAATACCAGTAAACTGGTTTAGCATTTCTACTACTACCTGAGCATCTGAAAGTATTTAATCCTAGACCTCTTCACTGCATCACTGCAACAGCAGGCTAAATCTTAAGTCAATAGATTTCCATTTCACTGTGCCTAAGACAGATTGTTACTGTTTGGGGTATTTTAGAAATGGGAAGACCCAAGCAATTGAACCTTAAAGCCAAACTTCTCAAGTGGCAGCTGTAAATGATGCCAAATGATGCCTGTGAGAGAGAAGCAAATCCTTACCTGTCAACTGACATTGACAAATTGTAATCCAGTCTCCCAACTTCTTTCTATAGGATCAACTCTGCAAATATCTGCTGAACTCATACAAGAAACTCTGTTCTGCTTCTGGTCTCTTCAAAGCTCCTCCATGGCTTATGGATTTATGATTGTTATCTTAACTTCTTGGAAAGCAGGCTTCGCTCCCACCCTACTGCATGAGCTTAGGAGCTATTAAATAATAAACAACAAGTCAGATGCTCATGCAATGATATTGCATGCATGGATTTTACTGTTTTCACAATAACTAGGAGTTACTGAATAAATTAGGCAAGAAGTGAAATTATAAATTATATCAGTATGACTTAAAAATCAATTATTTATTTTAACAATTTATATATATATATATATACATACACATACCTACCCACCTCCCCAGTCAATTTGAGTAAAATAGCCTGTGAAAAAATCAAGTTTATACAATGCTTTTGTTTTGAAATTGTATTTTAAAATATTTAAACGATTTTGACAAGGACAGAGCTGAAAGGTGACAGAGCTGGAAGACCACCTTCTTATAGAGGTTCTGGGTGTAGAAAAGAACCCTTGACTGAAAAATCTTTAAGCCAGTAGGTGAAAGAGTAAGTGAAAACTCCTATTGGTACCTGAGAAACTGCAGGAACTAATCAATGGAATTAACTGGGCTGAAATTTCAAATGCAAGTATTTGAACTGATGATAATATAGTATTTCCTTGGCTTAGAGATGAAAACTATTTTGAAGCAGAAGCAAAATGCTGTGAAAGGATCAAACAGACTCATGGGAAACATCTCTAGTTTTCTTTCCTGCCTCCTCCTTCCTTTCCCCTCTTTGTGTGAAGACCTGGTTATCTATGAATCAGTTAAGGAACACAACTCTTTAAAAACCTCCATGGAAGACAACAGTTGTGAATAATTTCAAGATGTAACATTAGAAAGCTTCCAAGCATCTGAAATATTTTTAGCAGTCTCTGGGAAGAAAAGGTAGGGGTAAGAAGGTGCAGTTATTGTGAAATGCAATTTGGTATTCTTCTGATTAACAAACAGTGGCAGAAAACAAGATGCAAGTACCTTGGTCTGGTTTTTCCTGCTATAGCTGGAAAAATATATTCTGGAAGTATTAGTCTAGTTGCCTGCTAATATACATATGAAGTACCACCCTCCTCAGAGCCCTCCAAAGGCCATTGGAGAATGACTTTGTAGAATATTTAAAAAACATATGCCCCATTAATATTACAGTCTATTTGAACAGATTCTATTTGTTGTGAAGGAGTAAGCAGGGACAGGAAATCATTGTTAGATTTTGACAAGTAAATTGATTAAAAACTAAAATGTAAAAGTTTATATGATAAACAACTGGACAGAACATAACCAGTGTTCTCTCAAAAAATTTAATATCAACCTAAAGGAGGACAATTTTTTTTCAAAATAAAATGTGACATAATTTTACAGCATAGAAGTTTAAAAGAAACTTATCTTCAACTGCTGAATAAATCCATTTGAATATAAATAATCTGATTTAATCACATCTGTCATTTCCAGTTACAGTTTAGCAATTAGAAGCAAATACAAGTTACTAAGCTAGAGTAATTTTTTGTCCTGGTCTGAATGTTGCACCAATCTGTACTTTCCTCTTCTTGGGATTCTGAAAATTATCATACCTGGAAACAAAAAAAGACATTAGCAAGTTCTTATGAAATGTGTTTCTTGTGTCTGCTTCTTCAGATGTCTATTAATACACCACAAACTCCAGATGTTTAAGTAAATGTTTATGGAAATGAAGAGTTCCTGTCTCCTCAGACCTGAGGACTTGGAAGAGTTATCACCCACGGACCTAACTCAGAGAGCACTCTGCCCTGCTTCCTTTGTTTTTCTCCCATGATTTCCAAGTCCAAGGAGACACATTCTCCTTTTCAGTATATTTATACTTCTACAGATTATTGCCTTTCCCAAACACAGCAGCTACAAAGACCACTAAGACCACTACAGAGGGCCAAACTCCAGCAATTTGAAAATTGAGGAGCTACTGCTAAGTGGGAGCAGAAAGGACCTAGAAGGACCAAAGAGCCTCTTTGTACTGTTATGGCTCATAACATAATACCAGGGGGTTCTGGTCTATTATTTCTAGTTCCTACATGAATAAGGCAATTCATTTGTAAAACAGTTTCCTTTTCCCACTATGTAACTTAATATTGCTTTAAGAACTGCTGTCAAAAGCTATCAGCTGTCTGCTGCCAGTTCCCATATTTATTTAAAACTATTGTTTTTGATGTATAAGGAATGTGGCAAGATCCCATCTCCACTGAATTTAAAATTACAAAAAGCAGTTACTTACAGTTCAGTAAAATGCTTCCAGTCCTCCTGAGTAATGGACGGTCTCATACCCTGCAGAGCAGTCATCAGATGAGACTGGGTAATAGTTAAAGTGGTCTTGGGAAGCACTGACTGATTAAGGGTGCTGTCCTCCTTGGAAAGAGAGCCATGAACAGACAATGAAAAATTTCTACAGAAACACAGTGCCATCAATATCATTGACTATGGAACCTAACCATTATATGTACAGACAAATGTATTAAAAATACAGTCACAACTTCCCCCCTCTTGATCAATAAATAACAGAAATAACTGTTGAATTATGAATGCTAACATCTAGCTTATTTTCCTTAAACTAAGTACCACTTATATTGTTACACAGTATTTAATATTATTGCAGAAATTATTTATTGAAATACCAAGAAGTGTGGAAAAACAACAGAGAAGTGTTAAGACTACATAATAATTTTAAAAAGTGCCATACTCCATTCTTGCTTCTGTAATTGGCCTTGCTAGCATTGATTTCTGTCCTCAGGTGTTCTGCTTGCTGCTCCTGGCTCTCCAGGGAGCCTTCTTGAGAAGCTGCTCTAAGCACTGCAGGTTGTGAGGATGCAACATCTCTCTGTGTGATGCTGGTAAAGTCGTAAGACATGGAGTTTGGACCGGACAAACACAAAGAGCTCTAAATTGATCACAAGAGGAAATATATTAACTCATTATGGATCCAAAGGAGCAACTCTATCATTAGGAATTAGCCTACAATTCAATATAAACTTGCCTCCACTGGCAAAAAGAGTATTTTGTCTTTAAAATATATTACATATGTAATTTTTTGAACAGAAAGATTTAAGTTAATATGCCAAAGTGTTTGGGCAAAAGGCCAAATTTGAAAATGAAGCGTTCCATGTCTGGAAAATATGCAAGTGTTTTTGTAATGGCCCATCTGAAAAAGAATAAAGATCTGCTAAATCCATTGCTTTAATCACTTAGAAAAATCAGTGGTTCTGAAATCTGGACAAGTTTATGTAGTTAGCTTTGGAATTTAAATATTCATCACCTCCAAATTCTCTGTGCACTTGATAAATAAGCACCTTTCCAATTCAACAACTCTAAGAGATCAAAGTCCTTGTAGAATCCTTGCTGAAAAATTTTCACAGTCAGAGGAAAACCAGGTCTTTAAAGTTACATTAACTGAACACTATCACCCATAATCCAAGATAAAATATACCAAAGCATCCTAGCAGTCAGTAGTTATTTCTCTAATGTCAAAGTAAGTTATTTTCGCCTTTAAGAATCAATGCAAGATACTTTTGAAAACAAGAGTCTAAGAACTTTGATTGTTGTAGAACTGTTACTTGTAGTAACAGTTCTACAACAGATTGAAATTAATTTTAAAAGGAGTTTCCCACAGATCACACACAAACTCTGAAATCATGTGTTCAATGTAAGGAGCTCGTAGGTAGCTGTTCTGCTGACCTGCCTGCCAAGAGAGATGAGCTGATCATTGTGCACGTGCTGGGCAGCCAACTTGCACATCCCTACCTGCAAACTGGCCAGAGAACATGCTGATTTCTGTGCAACATGATGCAACATCAGGAATTCTGCTTCTTAAAGACAATGATGGAAGCTAAGGTTTAGTTCTGTTCTTTTTCACAATTCCATGGTCTGATTATTCTATTAATGCACATTTTACTGGGAATTGAAGAAGGTTCATTGATTCTTGAGACTGTAACTTAATTCTTGAAAGCTGGGTTGTCACTCTTTAGTAATAAAACTAAGTTAAAGAAAAACAACAAACAAACCAACGACCAAAAATTCAAGAACTATTTTACTGTTAAACTTTGGAAGGGAACAAGCCATTTGACCAGAGAGTAAAATCTAATATGAATGCAATTTGCTTAATCATAAGATATTCAGCAGTATTCTGGGATTTTGATTTTAAACTCCTGCAAGGTTGCAGAGAAGTCCATACTTTATTTTCTCAGATCACGTCCCTCCATCCCCTTCCTCACTGTGGACTACTAAAGTATAATCTGAAGACAGTTTGAAGGTCAAAGCAGACATATAAACCAAACCAGGCAAATGATATAACTAAATGATATAACTAAACTATAACTAAAAATATTTAGAAAATTCAAACCATTAAGGAAGTAATTTACCAGTTCAGAAGGAGTTCCATTTCCCAGCTCTGATTCATAAGAGCTTCCGAAATAAAGACGATACATGTTGGACCTTGGATCTTCAGGAAGCAAGTCAGACATGTCTAAAGAAATAAGAGAGTGCTCTTGTCCTGCTTCTCCATCTATTGCTGAATCATCTGAGCCACTGCTGTGGTTTAGAAAAACCATGGAAGAGAGACTGAAGTCACTATCAGAACTAGATCCAAAATCCTGTAACAAAGAACAGAACATTACAAGAGTTAACTCATAACAAACTACAATTGGAAATACATGAAAAGATTTGATATACAGTGCAAATGAGAATATCAATTTACATTTGACTCTAGTAGTAATCTGTTTTTCTCTAGGAGTATATTTCCAAATATTTTGCCAAGAAAATCTAATACCTTCAAGAACTTTCTGTCTTCATGCTAGAAAAATAGTTTCAGGAGATAATTTTAAGGGGTTTTTGTTTCCACTGCCTCACACTCTCAGTAACAGCAAGTGTTGGGAAACTTCATGTATGTGTTGTGTTGTACCACTTCTGTCTCAACTTTACCCAAGCAAGTTAGTATCTTGTGTAAAATGCTCTAGGAGGCTGAAATGAGTCTACCTTTATAGTGCCTAGCTGCTGTACTCATTTTTAGTCATACCCAACACACTTTAAATGCTCATGTGGAAATCAGAATTGCTGCTTCAGACTGGTGTCTGCAAATCTCTTTGATTGTACATCTCTATCAGTCAAAAATTTCTGAGTGCATTTTACCAAGCATATGGATATTATTTGTAAATTATATATATGTACCACTGAAGTTCTAGTATTTTCTTCCTGAACATCAGTGGACTGCCTTGTGCACTCTCTGGGGTATGTGCACACCACTCTGGAGACCACTGCTTCAGACAACAATCTCTTCCTGTGATGTATAATTATGAGGTACCAACTACTTACTTACTGATGCTACAAGTGAAGGGAGTGTTAGGGAAGACATGCTGGAGATCCCTCTCAGTACTAAGAGTCACATCCTCAAAGCCCAATTCCTTGGTAACAGCTGGGGCAAAAAGAATTCAAGAGGGTCTCCTTCATCTTGCATCCCCAACCCAACCCTTCCCTTTGGCCACCAAGTACTGGAAACCATGCCTGCTCCTTTCCAGCTAGAACCAGAGGACAGGCATTAAAAATGTGAAGAGAGGTGGCTGAGCAGAGGCTATAAGAGGAAGTCAGTCACATGAGGGGCACAAACCAAAGGTGCAATCCTGTACTTTGGGAATTCAAGTACTAGCTGGTGCCTGGAAGATGAGACAGAGCTGGCCATTTCAGGCACTGCTGTTCTTTTGCCACTTCTCTCCTGACCTCAGTCAAACCCAATCTGCTGGAACAGCTCCCCAGATCCCACCAATTTCTCGTTTCCTCCAAAATGTGCCGTCTCAAAACTGAATGAATTTGCTATCTGCTCCTAAGAAATTCAGTGTGGGATCCCTCCTGTCAATCTGTTAGCTGTTCCTCACAACTGCGATAAACACATTTGAGCTTATATATACCTATTCAACAATAAATACCTATCACTAAACGAGAAAAATCTTGTGTTTAAGAAGTATTTAAACCAATTCATTACATTATTCATGTATTTTTCTGCAAACATTTAAAAATGTTAATCCTCTGTATAAAACTATAAGAAAACATAATTTTACTAAAAACCTCAACTGATACAATTAACTCTTTCAAACATATCAACATAAAAATAAACAGGACAGACTTCTTTTATATCAGTTTTATTTACCTGTGTTAAACCTAAATTTAAATTAGTATGGATTGCCTCTAACTGGGCATTGTATAATAAAGCTTTTAGGTCAGCCCCTGTGAACTGTTCTGTTTTTGCTGCCAAATCCTGAAAGTCCACATCATTTGCCAAGGACAGAGAATGACTGAGAGCTTTTAAGATTTCATAGCGCGAGTTCTGGAAAACACAAAAAAAAAAGTCAGTAAAGCAACCTGTTATTTTCCTTGTCCTGACTGCTGGACGGTGCTTTGACCCTCTCACTAGCCACTTTCTCTCTGAGGGAGGATCTTTCCCGAAGAAGATATTGCCCTAATACTAGAAAGATACTACCCTAACGAAATGTAGTATACAGAGAATATGTTTCTCTAATATATCAAGTCAGTATCTGGGATTTTTATATATGAAATACATAAAAATATGAAGGTGAGCTCTGCTCCTCATTTGTCCTTTTGTAAAGAAAAGCATGATGAAAGTGAAATGCTTCTGTTTACCTGAATGATCTTACTCTAAACAAGATATTTAAAAAAGAAAAAAAAAAAAAAAAGAAAAAAGAAAGGAAAAAAAAAAAGGGAAAAAAAGAGAGTGTATTTATGCTCTCATGGCACAGGATCATCATATGTGTTTTGGAATGAAATTATGGGGTGGTGTTTGTTAAATGTGTGAACTAATCTGAAAATAAGCAGCACTAATGTTTTCTCATAAAATGGACTGATACTTTGAAGAAAGATGGAGAACATTATACCCACTATACTGCATCCAATTTCTTGCTGCAGATTAGTTCCCTGTTTTTTAATTTTTTTTTAAAACCACCTAGATCCACAGGATATGACTTGATCCAGAAGACTGTGGTAAACAGCCTTTTCTTTCCCCAGCTTTATGTGAACACATTGACATTAAAATCAGTGAATTTATCCTGTTGTATAACTGGAGCTAGGAAATCAACTACACTTTTCAAATTTGAAATACCATTACATATAAAGAAAAGGAGAATAAACCCATTCATCTGATTTTTTCCTTGCCTCTCACGTGAAACTAACTTTTTCCTCACCTGATCAGGAGGTGGACAGTACAGGCATTTATCCAATCGACCTGGCCTCAACAAAGCTGGGTCAATCAAATCCGGGCGACTGGTAGCAGCTAGCACATAAACTCCTTAGGAGAAAGTGCAGAAAAATGCCATTAATATCTGCTAAACTTCTTTATAAAAGGGAGTACACAGGTGAACTGGTACCTTGCAGGCCTTCCACACCATCTAACTGAGTCAACAGCTGGTTAACCACCCGGTCGGTGACTCCTGTGTTGTCGTGACCTCGGCGAGGAGCAATAGAATCAAACTCATCAAAGAAAACAATACAAGGCTTAGCTGCCTGAGCCCTAAAAGGGAAAAAAAAAGAAGCAATACTTATTTTTCTGTAAAGTTTCATTCACAGACAGAATTGCTAAGAAATATTGAAGGTAATTGCTTTTTGCTTCAGAGAACAGCTGTATTTAACGACAGAATAGAAAATCTGCTTTCTGTAGAGTTGAAGAGGTTCAGAAAACTGGACTGCAATAGAATCACTGCTCATTTTTATTACATACTTTGCACTCACATTATCATTACTAAGTGCTCAACTGTCATATTAATATACATGAAAGCTCTAAAATCCAATCACTGCTGATGAGTTCTTGGCTTACAGACAGCTAACAAAAAGACTGCTCACATGGTAAGCTGAGAAGCAAAGGCTACGTTGGCATTAGTAAGCACTGAGGGCCAGTAAGAGCATGTTTGTGAAAACGAACTACTGGGACTGAGGACTTCAATACCAAGTTTAATGTGATCCTAGATATTGAGTGTGCATTACTACTTGGAGTACAGAAAACTGTCTTCTGGAATCATCTGAAAGGAATTCAAGATGTGTTTTCCAAGGTAATTCTATGCTGTGAACCAATGCACTGTAGCTGGAGAGGACTGAGAGTTCAGCTTCAAAAGCACATTCTTCACTGGAGCCAAAATGTGCAGTTCTTTAACAGCGATGGCCAGGTTGAACCTACCAAGATACACCCATGTGGTTCAGCACAACTGATTATTTCAGATACTTTTATGATCTGATGCCTTATCTCTCCTCAGACAACAAAATTACTTATTTGTGCTTCAACCAGTACAATTTATTGATAACTTCACAAATCTTTACAAAACACACCTGTTAAATATATCTCGAACTGCTTGTTCACTTGCTCCAATGTATTTGCTGAGCAGCTCTGGCCCCTAAAAAGATATTAATCAGAAAACAATACTCATGACATGTTTCATAGTTTTAATGTGTAATTCAACATCAGCATATATTTTGTTTACTAGACTGAATTTTCTTGCAATCAAGACAGTGTCATCTCTGAACAGAAGAGCCAAGGGGTCTAGATAAGCCAGAAGATTTTTTCAAGCATTCCAACTTTTTAAAAAGTAATAATTTCCATTTTTGCACCATACTAGAACATGTGTTACATTATCTCAAGGCAAAGGTTTACACTGTATTTTAAACATGTTTAAAATATATTGCTCAATTTCATTGTCCAGTGGAAATCATCAAAGACCCCATCAAAATCTGGGGTTTTTTACAAAAAAAAAAGAGAAACTATAATACCTAATTAAATTTTATAATTCTGCCTAATCAATAAGGATACAAAAAAAAATTTCTCAGTAATAAAACTGTGAAGTACCAGGAATCAGATACCCAGAGGGATATCCAGAGAGAGACAAGCAAAATTTTATATGTGAGTTTCTTACTTTAGTATTTTGCCCTCACAAGCACATAGTTTCAGGTATTATGTAAAGTTATTTCATTCAGTTAATAAAATGAATCAGTTAAGCTTAAACTCTTGCTACCTTGATGCTGATGAAATTCATTCCACTCTCTCTTGCAACCACTCCTGCCAGCAGTGTTTTTCCTGTTCCAGGTGCTCCATACAGCAAAATTCCTGATCTCTGTCGTATGGGCAGGTTTGCAAATAATTCTGGATACTGGAAAAGAGTTTCAATGTAATATTTTCTAAAATAAGCATGTATTCTGTAATGTACTGTAACATCACTGACTAGTAATGATTTTTGTCTAAACAGAATGCATCTAATTTATTACACCCCAATATTATCCCAGCAGCTCATCTGGACTGTTTTTAGTCTACCCAGGGCTGAACTAGGTTCCTAGTTTTAACAGGTACCTAAAATACAAACAAGTGCAATTTTCTACCAAAAGGAAACAGGCCAGAATAGGGATGGACTAGAGCTTTATATTCTCCATACTGAATTTTTAACTTCCTATTTTAGTCACTCAATGATATGATCAAATATACCATCCAGTCATTTTTCTGTAGAGTCAACACCCAATGGCGCATCTCAACATTCAAGTTTTAAGCAAGGCAGAAAGACCAAAGTGAAATAAAATGAGATTGCTGGATTGGCATTCATCTGAAAGAAAATACTCCTCTAGCAAAAGCACTGCAGAGAACAGCTGGAAATGTTGTCTTTACAGAGCCTAATCACAAGCCCTGGAAGCAAGTGTGGCAATACTCCAGTACTGTAGAGCAATACTTGCTCTGTAGTAAAGTTCAGCCATTGCCTTTTGTATTTGGAAAAGAGAAGGGGAAGGAGAAAGTGTTTTTCAGTAGCTGAAGATAGTTGAAGATTTAAAAGCTACAAAATCATGCCTGTCATCTTTCTATCTAAAACTTTCCAAACCTTAAAAATAATTCTTCCCTACTAACATTATGCACAAAGTTCAAATAACTGATTTAATGGAACTTAATACCTTTGCAGGTAACATGATGGTATCCCTGAGCATTTGCTTCACATCTTTTAAGCCACCAATCCTGTCCCAGCCAATATCTTTAGGTTTATGAAGGTTGGCATTTCTCAGAGCTAATGGAGTAAAATCTTTTAGAGCTTTTTGAAAATCCACAGTTGACAGGTTCACATCTGCTGTTAAAAAAAAAAAAAAAAATTAAAAAAAATCCTGAAAAAACCCCAAACACAGACTGCCAGTAACAAACTCCTTACGATATGTAACAATAAAATAAATTTTAAACATACAATATAAAAACTGGGGGTTTCTTCCTGTATTATTCCAACAGTTCTGTGGAAGTAAGACTATGAAATGAAAGATTTTGTTATCAACATACCACCATTATCTGATGCATTCTGGTTAGAAGCACAGGTATGAATGGCACGATCAACCAGCATAGTAAAATCTCTAGCAACAAAACCTTCTGTTTCCTTTGCAATACACTGAAGGTCAAGATCAGAGAAGTCTTTTGGATCAGAATTCAGTTTCTTCTTTATTATGGAATACAGCATTTCATATCTTTGCTTCTGAAAAACAGAATTGCACAGCAAGTGTGTATTGAGTTTACTCTTTATATGGAGTTCAGGAATTCAAAGAGTAAATAGGTACGACTTACTAAAATTTCCTTAAATATTTGTGCAACACTGACCCTTTAGATAACAAAACCTAAGCAATATAAACAAATGCTAGTTCTTCAGGTGCACTTCAATAAATTCACCAGTTTTATCACTTTAAATATTCACCTCACCAGAGCTACTTTAAGTTCAACATTAATAATGAAACAGCCCTCCCTCCCCAGATTCTACTGTTTTCCATCTATTTCTTATGTTTCACAGGAAAAAGAACACATTTCATTTTGTCAGTATGAGCAGAGAATATGTTTGAGATGCAATATATTGTGCTAGATAAAAACACTGCAAGTAATTTGGTATCTTTTGAGAACTTTACTTTTCCAGTAATGTCTCATCCTTGTTTGAGTATTAGTATTTCAAACAATAAAAGCAGACTTGCAAGAGGTGGGAGAAAGTTAAACTCCATCTAACACAGCATGCCTCCCTCAGTGGCTTTTAATTGCTGGCTTGTGACCAAAGACACACAGACAGGAACAACTCATGTTAAATACAAATGAGTCATTAGGGGATGAGAGTTTCAAAGTATCTGCTTTCTCCTGCATGAAGGTTAATACTGTTCATTCTTCTCTCCATCCATTTTTCTTTTCAAACTGGACTATGTTCAAAAGTAGAGGGATAATATTAACATGGAAGCAAACCTAAAACTGTCCCAGAAAATTAACATTTAGTTGTAATATCATTTTTAAAATACATGTTCTAGGAACATACTTATTTCACTGAGCTGTGAAAAAATACACGTTTAACTTAGTTTGCCTAACTTGATGACTTACGTGTTTTACAAAGCTGATCCTTCAGCATCCCCTTAGAGGTAACAAGGAGACATGCATACCTCACCTGTGTTAGACAACCTGACTTGTTTTATGTTGAACTAAAATGTCCTCTGAATACACTCTCCTCTTACCGCTGAAGAGTGGGGCCAACTGCGAGTTTTCAGTGGACTACCTTTTTTTTTTTTTAACTTTATAATGACAGATATAAGTTCTGAGGTATATAAGTATAACAAAAGAACTTCTAAGATTTCCAGATTTTTTTCTCATCTTCAAGTGTAACCTAGTACTTTTACATCTGTTCCAGCATCATATTTGAGGCTTCTGGGAAGGCAAACAACAATATTTTTATTTGAATTTACCTGATCTGGAGATCGGATACACTTGAAGCACTGAAATATATGAGTTCCTTGTGCTGAAACCAGGGAAGGATGAAGGGAATGTTCAGACTGACTCGTGACAATTAATGCAATCAAACTCCCCATGGAAATAACTTCTTTTATCAGATCTTTCAAAACTAAACACAGAAGATATTGCTGCATGAGTTTATTACTATCAAATTTGCATGAAATTGCAAGAGAACAAAAATAACCCTAACCCAGAGAGCAGCATTAGTGCACACAAAATATAACAGCTTTGTAGTATATTATTTTTATTCCCATGTTTGCAGTTGTTTTTTTTAAACTAGGAAAAAAAAAGGTATAGTGATTCTCTCTAGGACACCACATTCCATTAAGAAAATGCCATTAGAAGTGCTTTTTAAAAATTGATTTTGTAACATCACTGACGGCATCTACTTTTGTTTGCTATTACTCCCTCCATGCAAACAAAAAGGAAGAAGTTATAGGAAAAAACCCAGATCTTAAGCCTAGAAAATAAGCACTCCAGGAGAAAGGTAACACATAAAAGTAAAAAAAAAAAAAATTAAGGATGCAAGGTAGATCTTCAAGAAAAAATCTTTAAAGCTCTGTCGCACACATTACACCTTTAAGTAAAACTAGTAAGAAAACCAAACAATTTTGCATGTAACTCAGCACATTTTTTAGGAAGAAACTATAGTAAGATTTTCTGAATTTCAAAAGCATTCCAGTAAAAATTTTGCTAACTGCCTCAAATTGAGCTAAGAAATGGAAGGCATTTTTTGCCATGGCTTTATTAATCTTGGTCATTTAGATTTAATTTGCAACTTAGCATTGCCTAGACTTTCAAGAATAAAAGGGAACCATACACAGATGCCAAACTACAACTGATCTTATTTTTAACATTTGTGGACAATTTGTTACATTGTAAAACAAAACAGAAGTTCTACAATGTATACCAAGTAGGATGATAAAGAAGTTGGTACTCATCTAAAAGCAGTTGGTTCTCAACATCAGTAAATATAAAATTGATATATCACTGTAATTATAAATAATAGTTATGGAAAACAAAAAATCCATTTATCAGTAATTATCAGTTAAAGGTTCATCTGTAGTTTGTAATCAGTTGCAACATTTCTGAATGCATGAGTAATATAAAAAAGAACAGAGAAGCCCCAAGCACTGGCAGTGGTACTGACAACAGGCATTACCAGCAGCACCAGTGGTGGATGCACATTGGCAAGGGCTACTCCAAGATCCAGAGTGCAATATATTTTGATTCAGTTAGTGGTCCACAAATGCTTACATACCATAATTTGTGAGTCTCTGCCCAAATATCACATGGTCCAGAGGCAATAAAGATACAGACAGGATTGTTCAGGTAGAACAGTACAACTCATGTATAAGAAATTCTAAGCTGCACTATATTTCTATCCAGACAAAGGTAGAACAGTATTACCATAAGCAAGTCTATTGCTTTGAACAGTTTCAGGGCTGTTCTCATGCTCTGGTGTAGAAGGTACTCCAACAATGTGATCAAGATCATCCATGAAAAGAATGGTTGGTTGTCTCCATGCTGCCTCTAAAAAAGCTTCTTCCACATGTTTCCTTATGTTTACTAACCTTTTTCCTAAAACAAAATACTATTAGAATGACACAAAATATCAGGAAAAAAATCACAATGTTTTATTTTGTCTATTTTGACTTTACATCAATAAATCCAGATACTAAGATTAAACCAGAGTCAACAATCACTAAAGGAAGAGTCCACATCTTCAATCAAAAAAGTACTAGAAGGTTCCACATGTTCTAAAATGATATTAATCATCTTTTACTAACCACTATAGAAGCCTACTAGTCTAATTTCCAGACAGTTAAAACCAGAGAAATAGCAGCAGCATTCTAAAATAGCTACTAATAAATCCGGCAATTGGAAGAATTTTCCAGAGCAAAGGCTCATTATCCATCTCTCCCCTTTTCTCTGGCGCAAGGAGCTCCAGCTTACATAGTGATTTAAGCAAAAAGAATATACTGAGGTAATATAAGGGCTCCATAAGAAAACTGTTGAGTATTTTCTGTTCTTGTAACAGCAAGACTATTTAGAAAAGCCAGTGAAATGCAAGAGCAGAGAAATGCCTCCTCTGTGCTCTTCCATCTTTGCACAAAGTAATTATTTTGAACTCACAAAGCCTAAGGAGTCATCTATAACCACAAATGTTAGATGCCTAACATGTACTAGTTTAGTAAATATGCCACCATAAATCAGGTTTCAGTTGGTCATTTGATCCTTCTTTGGTGACTGTGTTATCCTTTCAATGAGTACAGGTATCCTTTATAAATTATGGTTTGTTACCAAAACATTTATTTCAGCTAGCACAGCTGAAAAAACACACAGTTCAACTTTTGCAAGTTCTTCCTATTTTGTAACAATTAGAAATTAGCATGACAAGCATGATTTGAATTGGTCATGGTATACGGGACAAAAGCTGACAGAAGTGTGAAATAAACTTACAGTAGCTGTATTTTCATCAGACTGTTGAAGATACTAATTGTGGGGCATCAAACATCCTTGTGAAAACAGCAAAAATGCTAGAAAAATTACTCAGACCAAATACAGTATCTTCATAACTGTGCCTCTTTATTGTACAGTAAACATCTGAGATAAAAAGAAACTATTACCATACCTCTTAAAGCTTTACAATCAATTACTTCTACATGAGCATCCAGTCTAGTGAAAGCTTCTTTGCAGATGGCCTTTGCTAATGTTGACTTTCCACTTCCCTACAAAAATAAACGTGAGTTGAAGTAAATTGACAGAGCCAATGTGATTCTGTGTTTTTGTCACAGTATGCACCAGTCAACAAGCTGGGGAAGCTGTACACACACTGGGTTTATTCCTGAGTAAAAGTATATATGTATTCTGCCTCTGTATCACTTGGTAGGGACCAAAGCCCTAGAGTGAAACAAAGATAAATTCAGTGTGGATACATCCAGTACAGTGTTCTGATTCCACTGAGTTCAATGTTAAGACATCTGCTAGGTTCAGTGACATATGGTATTAAAGGATCACTGCAAGAGGCAACAGGAAAATAACAGCACCAACTCCACTGCCATTTTATGCTAGAACGCAAGAGAAAATATAGGCTTATTTTCATTCAAATACTTCAAAGAGAAGAGATGCTTATCATAATATAAACACAAAGTAGATTAATCCCTATTGAAATTGTATTGGTAGCAATCTTCAAAATGTGTGTGTGTCTGTGATGTTTTACTGAATTATTACTAACTGTTCAGTTAACTGCTCTTTTTTTCAGCTTGTTCTTTATTCTTTGGAACATGCACAGTATCAAAGAAAACTAACATCAACCAGTTTGTAACTATGGAAAATAATGTGCAAGGGTTTGCAGGTGAAAGCAGAAGTGAGTACCTTTCCTCCTGTGAGAAGCACCCCTCCACTTCGCAGTCCCACAGCATTAGCAGCCAGCTTTTGAGATAAAGGACGCCCCAGAAGACTGTGGCTTATGTGTTCAAATAAAGATGTTCCTAATTTGTCCACTCCTCTGTAGGGGAAAGGAAACATTAAATGGCCCAGGGCAGCATCAGTGCACACTCTGTAGGCAGTAGAAGCTTGCACTGTGGGGATGTTAGAATGCTGACAGACTCTATTCTCAGTTGCCTTTCCCAGCAATGACAGCACACTATCACAACACTCCAATTCTCTCATGTCTCCTCTGCCCCCATCCCATTTCCTACACAGGACCACTGTTTTCCTTTGTACTTATGACCACAGCACTCTGCATTTCTCTCCTCAGCTGATGACTGCAACAAAACTTCTAGGAACTACAGTTCTTTGAGATTCTTACTATTAAATGTAGTTAAACAAATAAACAGGTGGAAGTTACTGGGGGACATGGATTGGCAGACTGCATTTACAGATTTTGTTTCATTTGAACACCCCAGCTAAAACCACCCCACTGTCCCTTGCTGCTATGTAGAAGTCTGTTCATACTACTTAGAACATCAAAAACTGCTGAACTATCAGTATTTCTTCTAAAGCTCAGTTCTGGGTTTCCATGCTGAGGCAGTCTCAGTTCTGACAGACACACACTGAAATGTTCAGTATGAGTACCTTTAGACACATGAAGTTTTCTATTCACTGCAGTAAGATCATTCAAGACAAAATTACCCATCTGCATAAACGAGGATAAAGTCTGGACCTGACACAAGCCAAAAGATGCACAGTCTTGCTTAGATCTGGTAGAGTTTCCAAAACCTCTGCTGTTCTACCAACGTTATTTGTTGGATTTTGCCTTTTTCTGACCCAGGTACAGGGCTCCTGAGAGGAATTTTAAAAACTTTTATTCCATTTTCAGTCTCATGTGAAGGGTGAGACAGTACAGATGTTACAATTCACACCATCACAATCAGAAGCCAAACTATTTCCATTACATTATAAGCTTTTACCACACAATGCTGTTAATGCCTTAAAGCCAATAATCTAAAATTACCCTTCGTGGGTCCTACTACAATACATCTTTCATAGCTCAATCTCTCCAAAGTAACTAGTCTATTTGCAAGGCCATAATTTGAAACTTGTTTCTAGTTCCATTTCTCTCTCAACAATGTCTGTCCTATTCCATAGCATTTCTAAGTCAGCATTTCTTATCTCAGAGTTTGCATACAGGTGCACATTATGTGAGCCTTCCATCAGGCTTTGAGAATTCTCTACAAATCCCTTTCCCACAGTTATTTTTTTCTAATTCTCATTCCCATTCCCTCCCATGTTTTTTTCTATGAAAATGTCTCACCCTAAATCACTTAGTTTGTGGTACGGAAGCTTCTTGTCTCTATCAGGCACAGGTGGCTGGTTGTCATCATCAGCTTTTCTACTTAGAGGATGTAAAAGAACCTAAAACAAAGGAGAGTTAGGACTTCAGATGAAATATAACTATAGAAGGCGGCTATGGAGTGACCAGCCATTTCTGGAATTGTGCAAAGACAACACTGCATGTATGTTTTGCTGTGCTTGAAAGAAAGGTGCATTGGTGAAATGGAAGAAATACAACTACTTCCAAAATACAACCTAGTGTTGACGGTAATTCAATAATGTACAATTACATTTTGGGCCAAGTGCTGTTTATAACAGATTGTGCAGCCCACTATTCTCTTCCCCTACCTGCAGCTTGTTCCTTCTCCTGTGCCACCCCCTGTCCTGCAGGCAGGAAAGCTCATGAGGCAGAACAGTGAAACTGATCAGGAATCTGACTGGGTGAAAAGTAACTTGACAAAACACCTGGCAGGAAATTTTCCATCTCGTTCAACAAGGAGCTAGTATAGAAAGCTGGGCAGGCAAACAGGGGTTGCAAACGTTCACAGACAAGAATAGGCTAGTAGGAGATGCTGACACAGCTACTAAGAAATGCATTTTGCTCTTTCATCTTAGTTCCTGTCACTTGAATAATTTCTAGAAGCCTTCTCATACTTTACTTCTAGTAGAAGAAAGCTCGCTTTATTTTTTTTTAACAGAAATTCTAAATTTTGCAGGCAAGTTCTATTCTGAACAAAAAACACCTTTAATTCTCCACTAAAATTCACTGTATGTTTAAAAATGAAAACATTATCCCACTCCTATAATGATAACCCTGAAGTAATGGGCAGTGGATCAATCACAATTACTAATGGAAGTAGTAATTCTAATATTTAATAGAAATATTTATTCTCCTGAGAAATGAAATATGGAACAATCAGAAGGCATAGAAACTATACCAGAGAAAAGGCAGGGAGACTGTGGTAGGTTTGAATGGGCAATGTCTCATCTTTGTCAGAACAAGCTACTGTTCCTGCCAGATACACTAAGAAGTGGTTTAGTTACCAAGGGAGAGAAAAACTAAGTAGAAGGATGGTACATATACAGGTAAGTATAGCATTGTTCAAACTTGGACAGTACTGACTTTTGTCTCTTCTAACTGATTTTTCTGAGAGTTTGATTGCAAACTCTGTGACACTCAGTGACAAGCATGGCATGCCTGGAATTTCAGCAGCCCTCAAGCTACAAAATGGCATAAAGGATGCAGATATAATTTAATGAATAGACTGACATTATTTATTTTAAAAGGGAAACTGAAATATATTACATACAAAATGCAATGTATTTTAAACAAATATAACAATTTAAATTACTTGATACCTGATACTATGTGATATTTACTTGTATATTTGTCTTTTGCAGCAAACTGGGACTCAGTATAAAAATATTCTCAGACTTATTTTCTTCAGTGTGCAGGGGGTGTGTTGCACTAATGACAAACTCCTCCACTCCTGTAGAAATACAATGAACAACTATTAAAACTCCAAATAAATTAAGTTTTCGTTCCTCACAAAATAAAACAGATTAGATTATTACTACAATATAATCCAAAATGAAAGAATAAAAGAGGTTAATAATTATTAAAGGGTAACTCAAGCTTACACTTTCAGTGTGAAGAGGTATCAGTTATGTTAAAAGGTGTATATATAAATTAACTGGCATACTGGCTAAGTAATTCCATAGCAGACAGGACAGTATTATCCTTGCCTTCTTTAACAGACAGATGTACACAGTCTGTGCTTGTCATTATCCATGGGTGAGCATCAGTAGTGGAATCCTGCAGCCAAGAACTGAATGCACATTTAACATCATCTTCGTGTATATCTTTATGCTAAATAGGAAAAAGGAAGAAAGTAAATAAAACAAAACCAGGTGTTCATAAGTAAATGTTTTCTTCCTATGCATGAGACATTTGTTTCTCTTATGGCAGCAGAGAGAGGGAAGAAGATATAAGAGTTTTATTTCTTTAAAAACCAGCATTTTTAAATACAAACACCATCTCTATCAGCTGCTCTAGGGAAAGCATCTGTGCAGCCCCTGCTGTGCCCACAGCTGAGTATTAGATCACCTCTAGAGATTTTTCCCTCAGAACACTGATATGAGGGTGAGGAAAAGCTTCCATTTTTTTTTTTACTTATCTGCCTTCCCAGATGCAAGGGCACTGCTCAGACCCTGTGTTTGAAGATACTGACCTGAGACTTATTTCAGGTGCTCACTACACCCCTCTCTTTCTTGTATACCCTTTTCCTATAAAAAGAATCCTGGGCTTAACCAGTTCAGGAGTATCACCAACAACCTTCAACAGGCAGGCAGAGATCAAGGAACTTATCCCAGATCACCCAGATAAGTGGAACAGGAAAAGAAATTGAGTCTACATCCCATATCTCTTGGCTAAGTTCCTAATCACAGATGCATAATTCCCATGTAGAAAAGGGTGAATCAATGAAGATGCTGGAAGCAGTGTTCAGAAAGGAAAATGAAAGCTACTGTAACAATTCTTTCTGCATTTGTCTGGCTTTTTTCCACAAATTGAAAAACCTTTAACTGAATTAGAGAGGAAAAGGATAAATCTGTATTTAAAATATACAAGAGCACACATAACTACTTTTTTTATGGTTTTAGCAGATTAATGCCAGACTATCACAGAATTTTCTGACTTGGAAGAGACCCAGAAGAATCATATTAATCCTTTTGTCTCCAATATAAAAAAAAAAATGCAGTTCTTCTATAGGTAAGAAATCAAGTTAGAATATTGGGGATGAAGAACAAACCCACCTAAGCCTTGCTATGATGACAAGTGCTGCATTTAAAGCTTTGAAGGGGAGCTAACATAGGAAATAATCACAGTGTCACACAGGTTATGAAGAAATACATCATTCCAGAGATACATTGGATGGACTGTGAGAACTGGTACTCAGTACATTCCTACTGGCACAGATGCTCACTCAGAACATGTCTCCCTTATAGGAAAACTGAGAGATTCAATGATACAACTTAAAAAATTAAATATTAACCATGAGGAAGAGAAAAAAGAAAGCAAAACACTAAACAGGACATACAAATTATGATACTTTCACTACAATTTTCTGGGCATTGCAATGTTGGAAAAATTTAAGCATGTCTTCTCCCGGAACACTTAAACTAGATATTTACTCCTTAACTCTAGAACTCTTTCTGTTTTGTGGGGTTTTTTATAGGCTTAAAGGCACAGACTTGATCTTTGCTAGGCTTGAATCCGTATTAAGGTACTTCAAACGAAGGTCTGATGCAAAATTAATATCAATTATTGTTGCTATTTTGACAGTGATTTTTTTATAAGTGAGACCTAACTTAAGAAAAAAATGTATGTTTTCCCTACCAATGCCATATCTCCTTCATGTCAACATCCTTTTTAATAAGAAAAACATCAGAAATTCTCAAAATTTGAGAGTAATGGAAAACCCTATGATTTTAAATGTGCTGTGAGTTAAAAGTGCTACATCCTTTAATAGCTTCAGGAGAACAAGTCAAAACTCAGGAGTTCAATTTTCTCCATCCTCTGTGATATCTACTAGTTCCTTTGAACAGAAAATTGTTACAATTTGCAGTGTAACTATCTGGAGTTATCTACCAAAAGCAACCCATATTTTAATGGTTTGATGTTTACAGTATATTGATCAAAATACAAGTACTAGATAAGCTCTATTTAAGTAGATCATGGCAACCAATTAACCTAAATTTACATAGTCAAAAGAAAAAAAAGAGAAATTATACAAAAAAAAAATCCTTTGGAAGTATTTTTATAGTCAACAATAGAAAACTTCCAGATCGTCATCTAACAAATTAAAAGAAAAAAACACAACGCCCTCCTTTGCCCCTGCCCCCAATTTGACCAGAGCAACATCATCAGCTTCCCAATATATGAACAAGTATACAATATATGAACAAGACCAGTAATACCAACTCACTAAGTTCTGTTTGGGTTGCAGTGTAAGAGATACAGGAATTTTAGGAACAGATTCAACTGACATAATTCGGACTGTTGAATGTATTTCAATATGTAGCTTTTTTCTCAGACCATCTGCAATCTGAAATATTTAAAATAAAAGCAGGAAAAAAGAAGAAGTATTAGAAAGTAAACTAGTTATAACATTGCATATATAATACCACATCAATTTCTTCATCATTAACAGAACCTCAGGAGAATTAAGAAGGAATTTATAACATTGACAGTGATATCTAAATCTTACTCTTATATGCACATTTCTAGTTATCTTTTATCCTACTTATGAAAGTGCTCACTACAGCTGAGCTTCTACTAATTTAATAAACCCAAAAGCTCAAAAAAGAAGTAGAATAAATTCTTAGAACATTGCAAGAATGCTCTTAGTATAGGAGAAAAACAATTTAATTTCATTTGCTGATTAAATTAATTCTACATGGGCAGGTAAATATACATAGACCATAACAGAGACCAGAACTGAGCACACCTGCAGCAGACAGACAGAAAATCCAGTCTCCCTAAATCCCTTTTAAGGACACTTCTTTTCAATCTATATTGTTTTAAAACTTAAACCAATTTGAAAACATGCCATAAATATTTTGTAACTGTGAGAGACTTTATGATTGCTGGCATTCTGAAAATTGTTAGGTCTGTCAAAAGATTTCAAAACAAAGACCGCTGCAGGCTCTTGCTCACTTTCTTAACACAACAATGAGTGAATGGTGAGAAATGTATTATGTCAAAATAGTCAAATGGTGATTTGGAGCACATTTTGTTTGTTTTTGTTGATCTCACACGTGCTTCCAGGAAAGAAAGAACATAATCAGGCAGTAGTTCTATCAGAACAAGCTGAAACATCAGTATCTCCATACCCAGACTTGTGCCACCTGGCAAAATGGCATATGAAAACTACAATAGTTTAAATTATACAAGCTGGTTGATAATAATCTTCAAGATGTATTTTAAAGAGTGCATAAAAGGACTCACAAACATTATGTAGCCCTATGATATGCCATCCCATTACTATACAGTTTGATGACCCCTAGGTCAAGGCACATTTCAAAGAGTTAACTGATGAAGAGTCTTATTACGCAGTACTGAATATATGTAAATAGATACTTTCACTTTCTCCTTAATACAATGGCTACCCACAGATTGTGAAGAAAGCATATATTCCCTTCAGAAATGCTGAAGCATTTTCCTCATTTGGTGTAAAACTGCTAAGTGTGCAGAAACTCAGAGCACACTGCACATCTTGGAGGATGATGGTAAGCAATGTAATCCAGAATGAATACAAAGTACAGCTCTAGCTAACAGTATTTGCTTCTAGCAAACTCAAGAGATTTACACAAAGTCTACAGCCCAAAACTGCACGTTAAGTAGCCAGTTCCCAACTATCCAATAGAAAATATTATAAAATAAAAAACCCAAAATATGATGTGCTCAAACTGACCCAAACTCTTCCAACATGGAGGGCTTCCCCATCATGGCCATACTCTATGACACTCTTTAGGTCTTCAAATCCATTCCAAACGATTTGAACAACAGATCCCTCACTGGATGCTTGACCACTATTAGAATCAGAAGGACTTTTGTCTTGTGTACTAGTCAAATGATTTTGCTTTTCAAGTGGCAGATTTTGTTTTGCTTCTTGATGACGTTGTCTTGGGGAAAGCAGTTGATTAATTTTCCCATAAGATACTACAGGGTTTGGATCCAAATCAATATATTCTAAATTCCATGGAAAAATGTGAACAGCATTGCATTTCAGAAATTCATGAGTGGTGGATACATTCTGGACACTGGGAGGCTGGGACTGACATACTCTAAAAATAGAATCCATGTGAATTAAGTTCAGCAGCTTGTCTTTGAAGGTGCTCATTTCATTGTTATCACATAAAGTCTTTTGTTTCTGCTCAGATGCGTTAGAGAAAATGTTCCCTATGAAATTCCATATATTTGGGAGAACATTTGAGCTGAACGTCATGTCTGCATCAGCCTTACTCTGTTCAAGGACTCCAGGCTTCAAGTAAGGTTGTTTGGCAAAAGGATCCTTTAATGTTTCTTCTTGTTCCATGTTATTTTGCACAAAATTTTTGAGTAAGATGTCACTGTCTGTGGCTGGTGTGCTGGTGATATTCTCCTCAGGTCCGTGTGTTTTGGGACATATCAGAAGCTCCGTGCACGGCTCTAATCTCCCATATGGGGCTGCTGGCACAAGTGCACCTAAGCATGAGCAAAAATGCCAATGAATGCATCCACCCCTGCAAAGCAGCTTACTGGAGGTGCCCCGAGAGCCCTGAGCACTGCTTACCAATTCTGATGTAAACATGGGTGTGCTGCTCAACCCAGACAGGAAAGATGGCTCTTGGAAACACCACTCGGATCTGGTCAAGAAGATGTCTTTCAAGGGAGGAGGCGTGCAGTTCCTGGGGAAATGTGATACCATTATAAATTAAATGCTGCAAACATTTTTAGCATTTGTTGGAAGGAAAAATACTGTATGTCTCTTTCTAATACACCGCTTGAAATACAAAATACAACTAAAATCCGCCACATTTAGTATTTTCTTAGTGACTGAAAAGAATGGGGCATTGTGCAAAAATCTGCTTGAGCCAGAATCTCTGTCATCTGTAAGACAAGAACATGAACAATGGAAAGGGTTTATTACCAGAATTTCCCAATCATCTGCTGTGAGTGGTTCCACTTCTACTTGCTGACAGGAGGACACATGGGAACAGGGTTCGAGAAACACCTGGCAAAAGTTAACACCAAAATATTTAACTCCTTATTTTTAAATATATAAAAGCTTTATATTTTAAAATATATAAAAGCTTTATATTTTTAAATATATAAAAGGTAGATGCATTCATTTATTTCAACTAGAAATTGACATCTCCTTCACTATATGTTTTCACTACTTGGAACATACACCATCCTAATGACACTAGGTAATTCATAAGCAGATGAATGCTCAATGGATGGGAAATGGATCCCATTAGGCTTGGGAATGTCAATAAGCAGTGAATATTAAAAGCATCAGGACTTGTATCAAGTGATAACAAACAATCAATTTTTAATACACCTTAATTTTTTAATCTTTACTTTTAAATCCTCATGATTTTAGAAAGTTGAAAAATTCATTCACTTGTGCATAAATTTAGAACCAGCTGAAAAATCTGGAAAAAGTACAATAGAAAAGCAAGCCCAGCTCCTTAATGAATAGTTTCATAGGGAGCAGCCTCACCTCTACAAAACAGTTTTAATATTGTGTGAATCAGAAGGAATGGTAGAAGCTGTTGTGGCTAAGGTCTTTCAGAATGCATTAAATACAGACTGCAAAAGTCAGTTTTTGCCAAAGGTTTCATTTGACAAAAAACCCACCAATTTGCAAACATCTTGCAATTAATTTTCAAAGAAACATCATTAATTTTTTTTCTGAGATAAAACTAGTTACCTGTCTTCTCAGAGAATTATGTTAAGTCACCTTTTACAAAAGTAACAATAAGTTTTGAAATCCTCTATGTCCTTAGTTTGAATAATTGAGAGGAATATCTTTTCCTCAGTACAGCAAATAGAAGATTATACTACTATGAAACACAGCAAACATGTAACTCCTGAATCCAAAATGATGGTGAAACTACCTAATTAATCACGTATTTCTTCGACTGTACAGATGATTATTCCTAGGCAACAGCTGGGTGAAGTTTTCTCAGATTTCCTTTGTCAATTGTTTTCCTGTTGAAGGCTATTAATTGCTAGAATTAAAAAGGGTAGATGCCTGGCTGCTCAACTACTACATTGGAAATTTCTGTATACATATAATTTCCAGAGAAAATATGTTTTAAAAGTAAAATAGGTAAGATAATACACTGCTCTCAGTCACACTCTTTGATGTCTTCTATTATGTTGAACAAAATTTTCCATGTAAGAGAACAGGCAAATATGAATACATTACACAATGATACTGTGTAGAGCAGTACTTTTCCATTCTTGTTTGTTTAAGTGTCGACCTACTAATAGAAAAAAACCCCATCTTTTGATTTTGAGATTTTAGTAGCCTCATGTCAGAAAACTCTGTTTAGTAGCCTCATGTCAGATGCCTCTTGGGCATCTCCAACTTTTGTTCAATGAAAGAGTCGTTTATGAGACATTTAACAGTGTTCTTCAAGAGTAAGAGGTGAAGGTGTAAGAAATAGATAGATAGATAGACAGATAGATAGATATTCATAAGAGATAAATACAAATATTCAAAGAGAAAGGGACACATAGTGAAGGAGTGAAAAAAGAGATGAAAATTTAAACCCCAAGTAAGTTAAACAAGAATATGCAGAAAGTCAATAGCTACTTTAAAACAACAGGAACTCCAAGCAAGATATTCCCATTCCAAATTTTTCAATTGCTTAAAACTGTATTTTCTCAAAATTATTGTCACTGAAGATAGTTATTCCAGCCCTGCAAAGACTTACCCACAAGCCTATCCTAACATTGCTTAGGCAACTGCTAATGGTTTAATGAGCAAATCTTTTCATGTTCCAGACATTTCATGACAGTAACTTCTCTCATGAGCAGATGTAAATGAAGAAACTCTCTCATAGCTAACTAATGAAGTACTACCTTTTCATTTATCTTCCAATATACTCTTTATTTAAACAGAAAACAAAGGCAGCACTTCAAACCTGTTCTCCATCTGTGATGCCAAGTTTCTCTGCCAAATGTCTGTTAATCTCTGCAATATTTTCACCCTGGTGACCTCGATGCCTGATTTCCATCCAGCTCAAAAACACTGGCTGATGACCACAGGATACTTTCACAGCTTGGCCCTATGAGTTTCAAAGAAGAAAAAAAAATAATATAAAACCAGCTAAGTAAGATGACTATTAGACAACCTAAATCCTATTTGATTAGAGAGATCAAAGGAATTAAAAATATTACACTTTGTTTGCACAACTCCCAATGCAGAAGTGAGTGTTGGTTTCAATTCTTAAACAGCTTTCTATTTTACGGACTATTTTTAAGTAAGAAAATCAATTTTTGGTTTTTTCTCCTGCATGATAGAGTATCACAAAGTATTTTACAGAAATGTGTAACTGCATATTTGTATTTCCCAAATGAGGAAAAGAAATAAACACATACTTTGATTTCACAAAAATTACAATATTCACATGGTCTCCAAGAGTGCTTCTGTGACCTATTTAAAATAATTAACATTAACTTAGACCAAAATGATTTTATCAAACTGTTTCAGAACTGCCCAGGTATTTTGATGTCAAACTGAAGAACTTATCTAATATATTCTGTAATTAGATTCAGCTTTTGATTCCATTTATCCCCTTTTTAACATTTTTTATGACGTGTATTTAAGATGCTATTTCTATCAATTTTTTTGAGATTCTATCTCTTTGTTTAGCAGCTCAAGTTAAGCAAAAGCAGGAGTCCACCACAATGTAGAGAATGACACTACAAGACTCCAAAGCAACTGCACTCCTTTCTCCTCTCTCTTTGGCGAGAGAGAGATCTGTAAAACACTCAGAAACTGCAGCTGAAATGAAGTTCACATTTAATACTGCATTTCTTCCAATTCCACCAGCCTCCTTCCACTACCCCAAAGATGAACGAGCAGGTTTTTACACGCCTACGTTGTTTTCCTGTTGTGAAATGCCCTTTTTGGCCTTGAGAAATCAGGTTACCCACACTGAGGCAGGCCTGCTCGGCCCAGGGGAGTCAGGATTCCTGAGCTTTGCTCGCACCTTTCTCGGCTCATTCTTGCCATTTTCCACTCTGTTCTGCTGGCACTCTTACCTCTGTATTCATGGCACAAGAGGCACACAGTGTCTCTCCTCCCGTTTCCACATGTGAAATGTTATTTACAGAGTAAGGTGCACTCCCTGCAGCTGACCCCGCGTCCTCAGCGGAGCTCTGCACGACGTGAGTGCCTTTCAATAATGACACATTCATTTTATGTATGTACACCAAGAATGAGAATTCTGCATGGATTTCTCACCTCTTATCCTACCGGAGTTAAGCGTTTACACATTATTCGCTTAGTGCTAGCAAGTTACGGGGAAAACCGGTTGAAATAGGAAGTATTGAGAGAGACGCAGATGCCCACAATGCCAGATCACGCTGGGGAAGAAAACTTCCCGCGTTTTATTAGGAATGGATGACGATACCGGCCACGCAGGAGGTGAGGGAAGAAGGGGTTCCCCGATGTCTCCCTGTGAGGGGTCTCGGCTGAGGGGAGGGCTGAGTCGTGAGGGAGGGAAGGAGGGTTTTGTATCGCTATGGCAACAGGATGCGGCGAGGCGGGGGGGAGACGGGGCGGTGCGCTCACGTAATCCTCCCTGCCTGCCTGAGGCGTCCCTGCGCCTGGGCCCCGAGCGGCGCCGCCCCGGTACCTGCTGCAGGTGGAGGAGCGAGGCCAGCGCGGGCGGCAGGTGCAGGAAGCAGTCGCGGGTCCCGCTCAGCACGACGGTGGCGGCGACGCCTCCACCGGGGTCGCCACAGCCCCACATGGCCGCAGCGGCCCGGCCCTGCGCGCCCGGTCCGGCCGGTCACGAACCCGCCTACCCGGCGGGTGGTGCTCCCTGCCCCCCCCGGGACAGTGGTACAACCCACTGCCGGCCAATGCGGGCGCGGCATTTCCCTGCTGCCCGCCTGTGATTGGCTTCTTCCCTGCGGACAGCGGCTCCTCCTCCCCGCCGCGCGGAGGGAGCCCATGGTAGGTGCAGGGGGGG
>VWYP01003901.1:162826-189769 GCA_013400435.1 Pycnonotus jocosus | reverse complement strand
CCGTGCCGGCACCACGCGCAGCTGGGAGCCTGCGAGTCGCGCGCCAAGTACCGCGAAGGGTGGCGGCCGCGCGCCGTGAAGGTGCCGGGGAGGGGGCGGGGTCGGGCGGAGCCGCTTCCGCTGAGAGGGCTGGGGAGGGGCGGCCGGGCCTGCGCTGGAGTCCCGCTGGAGGGAGAGAGGGAGGCCCTGGGCCTCGCCTGCTGCGCGGCAGGAGCTTCTTGTTACTGCAGCAGAGCTGCGAGATTTGGGTATCTCTGTGTGCGCTCAGTGTGCAGTGAGCTACAGCGGCACCTTAAAGGGCTGGCGTGAGAAAGGAACCGCTAAGGTTGGGAAAGACCTTTAAGATCATGAAGTCTGACCCGCGTCTGTTTCCAAGCTCTTGTCAGGGCGTTGTAGAGGGCGATAAGGTCTCCCCGACCCACCTTTTTTCCAGGCTGAGCCCCGCCCAGCTCGGTGAGCTGCTCCTCATCAGACCTGTGATCCAACCCCTTGCCCAGCTCTGTTGCCCTTCTCTGGACATGCTCCGGCACCTCAGTGTCGTGGAGAGAGAGGCCCTGAACTGAACCCAGGATTTGGGGTGTGGTCTCACCAGTGCCGGAACAATGGTTACTCCGTGCCCACACACATAAGGCCCATCTCTTTCACTATCACCACCCTCCTGTAAAATTTCAAACCCTCCATGCTTCATGAAGTCTCAAAGCTATTAAGTTCTTTTATTCTTCCAAGTGCNGGGGCGCGGTGGGTGATGGGAAGATGGCGGCCGGCAGCAGCGGCGGCCCGGGCGCTCCGTGCCGGCACCACGCGCAGCTGGGAGCCTGCGAGTCGCGCGCCAAGTACCGCGAAGGGTGGCGGCCGCGCGCCGTGAAGGTGCCGGGGAGGGGGCGGGGTCGGGCGGAGCCGCTTCCGCTGAGAGGGCTGGGGAGGGGCGGCCGGGCCTGCGCTGGAGTCCCGCTGGAGGGAGAGAGGGAGGCCCTGGGCCTCGCCTGCTGCGCGGCAGGAGCTTCTTGTTACTGCAGCAGAGCTGCGAGATTTGGGTATCTCTGTGTGCGCTCAGTGTGCAGTGAGCTATAGCGGCACCTTAAAGGGCTGGCGTGAGAAAGGAACCGCTAAGGTTGGGAAAGACCTTTAAGATCATGAAGTCTGACCCGCGTCTGTTTCCAAGCTCTTGTCAGGGCGTTGTAGAGGGCGATAAGGTCTCCCCGACCCACCTTTTTTCCAGGCTGAGCCCCGCCCAGCTCGGTGAGCTGCTCCTCATCAGACCTGTGATCCAACCCCTTGCCCAGCTCTGTTGCCCTTCTCTGGACATGCTCCGGCACCTCAGTGTCGTGGAGAGAGAGGCCCTGAACTGAACCCAGGATTTGGGGTGTGGTCTCACCAGTGCCGGAACAATGGTTACTCCGTGCCCACACACATAAGGCCCATCTCTTTCACTATCACCACCCTCCTGTAAAATTTCAAACCCTCCATGCTTCATGAAGTCTCAAAGCTATTAAGTTCTTTTATTCTTCCAAGTGCACACGATGGGGCAGAGGACAGAGAGCCTTGTGCATCCACAGAGCTCTGGCCACCACAGCCATCACTGGGCATTGAAGGATACATGCAGAATAAACAGTATGGATGTCCCAAGTGTGGGAAAAACCTTATTTAAATCTCTTCATCCTGGACCAGAAAGAGGTAGAAGAACAACCCTGCCCGCTCCACTCCCCCGAAAAAAAAAACCCCAAAAACCCAAGAGAGTGAAAGCATCATGTTCTTTCAATCCTTTGTTTC
Organism: Pycnonotus jocosus; assembly: GCA_013400435.1. NCBI lineage: Eukaryota > Metazoa > Chordata > Aves > Passeriformes > Pycnonotidae > Pycnonotus > Pycnonotus jocosus. The sequence continues at coordinate 187,999 of VWYP01003901.1, read as the reverse complement.
CAAAAGAATGTAGGTGGGAGTATGCTGCTGCCACAAGAAAATTTATGTGTCCTGCCTGTGGAGACTATTTTTCTACAGTGGAAGTTTGAGAGTTGATTTCCCAAGCAGTTCCCACTTTGTTGAGAATTTTTTTTTTTTTTTGAGAAATACATGTAACATCTGCAGTCTAAATGTTTGTGGTTTGGGTTTGTTTTTTGGTTTTTTTTTTAAACCCTCAGAATAAATTTCTCTTGATCTGAGATGAGCTGCTTAGCTGCCTGTTATACATAGTGAGCCATCAAAAAGCTTTGCTTAGATGCTGTTATGTAACATCCACTACATAAAGCAGAAGAGAATGGTTGGTTTGGTTTTTTAACCAGCTGGGAGAAGACCTTGTTTCTCTCAGCATCCAGATTTTATCTGTGTGTCTTAAAAACATAGGCTGATGGATCACCATGGCAAGGAGACAGCTCTGCAGACACAGGATTTGCCCCAGAGAATTGTAATTGTTTTTTAACTCCCTGTGTGGAAAAAAGCAGTTCTCCTCACCTGCACGCCTTCTCTGCCTATTGAGAAGGCCGGTTTTTCAGTGGTTTTTTCTGTATTTTGACAGTACCTCCTATGAACTGGTTACTAGTACATCTTGCATGGAAGTTGGCCAGAGACTTAGGAGATTTTACTTAGCAACTGGCAGTAGTACTCTAACCTTGTGCAGAAAAGTCAAGTCTTATTTGTGTTTTACTATGCATGAGAGGCTTGAGTTCAGCTCTTGCTAGTGATGAAGAGTGATGCGCTTACTGCCCTGCAAAACAGAGTACATAGGGGTTTTCAGCATCCTGAGAGGATTTGGAGAACAAAAACAGAGAGGAAATGCCTGCCTTTTACAATAAAGCTTTGGGAATGTTTTTTAATAGTCTGTGGTTTTGTTTTTCTCAGGTTTACACTATCAACTTGGAATCTCGCTATTTACTGATACAAGGAGTTCCTGCATTAGGTGTTATGAAGGAATTAGTTGAACAATTTGCATTATATGGTGCCATTGAGGAATATCATGCTCTAGATGAATATCCAGCAGAGCAATTTACTGAAGTGTATCTTATAAAATTCAAAAAACTGCAATGTGCAAGGTATTGGATAGGGCAATATCTGCCTCTTGCTGTCTTAATCTTTTACACTTTCTGTACTTGCAATGTGTTAAGTTTCTACAAAGTTGGAGTAAAATCCTCAGTTTTGCTGATACATTTTAATTCCCTTCAGGGTGGCCAAGAAAAAAATGGATGAACGAAGTTTCTTTGGTAGTTTGTTGCACGTGTGCTATGCTCCAGAATTTGAAACAGTCCAAGAAACTAGAGAGAAGTTGCAGGACAGAAGAAAGTATATAGCAAAAGCAACAAATCAAAGAGGTTTGTGATAAAATTTCCTATAGAATCCTGATAAATTTCCTGTAAATTTTAATGTTCTGCAGGGCTGGGTGGGGTTTTGGCTGAAGTGCCTATTAAACAAAACACTTTTTACCTACCTCTTTTAAAGGTGCTATAGTGTGTTGATACTGGCCAGATGCCAGGCACCCACCAAAGCTGTTCACTCACTGCCCTCCACAAACTGGACACAGGAGAGAAAATTTAACAAAAGGTTCATGGGTTGAGATAAGGACCAGGAGAGAGATCGCTCATCAAATGCCATTGAGAGCAAAACAGGCTCAACTTAGAGACATAAAGTGAATTTATTGCTAACAAAATCAGAGAAGGATAATGAGAAGCAGAATAAGCCCTTATAAACACCTTCCTCCCACCCCTCCCTCCTTCCAGCTCCCCCCCTACCCAGCAGTGCAAGGGGACAGGGAATGGGGGTTGTGGTCAGTTCATCACCCATGGCTTCTCCTGCTGCTCAGGGAGAGGAGTTGTTCTCCTGCTGCACCGTGGGGTGGCACAGGAGCCAGTTCTCTGTGAACATCTCCAAGGTGAGCTCATCTCAGGAGCAGCAGCTCCCTGTGACTGCTGCAACATGAGCCCATCCCGTGGGGAACAGTCCTCCCCACACTGCTGCAGTGTGGGTCACTGCTCCAGGGCTGCAGTCCTTCCAGGACAGGCTGCTCCAGCCTGGGAGCAGGGCCCCTCTCTCCATGGGTTTCCCACAGGATCACAGCCTCCTTCCAGGCATCCACCTGCTCCAGCATGGGGCTCCTCTATGGCTATGGGAGGATCCCTGCATCCCCATGGCCCTGCATGGGCTGCAGGGGCACAGCTGCTTCACCATGGTCTGCACCACAGCCTGCAGGGGAATCTCAGCTGTGGCACCTGGAGCACCTCCCCCTCCTTCTGCACTGACCCTGGTGTCTGCAGGGCTGTTTCTCTCACATTCTCGCTCTGCTCTTCTCTGGCCATTGTTACAACTGCACAACCACCTTTTATTTTCCTTCCTAAATCTACTACCACAGAGGCATTACCACCATTTCTAATTGGCCTGGCCTTGGCCAGTGGCACATCCATCTTTGGAGCCACCAGGGATTGGCTCTGCCAGACACTGAGGAAGCTTCTGGCAGCTTCTTACAGAAGTCACCCCTGTAGCTCCCCCGCTACAAAAAACCATGCCATGCAAACCCAATACAGATGGATTTTAAGTATGTTTACAGAGAGACATCTCTCAGTATTTAGAGAATTATATCTTTTTCAAAGTAATTTTTTGGCTTTAAGACTGAAATAATGAAATGCTTAATCTTTAATAATGAAGTATTTCCTTCACTTTTTGTTTTGTTTCAAACTGTTACTAGAAATTTAAAGCACTGGCAGAAAATTTGGGATCACATTTTCACCTTTCTTCCAGCCTCCTCAGGCATGCCAAAGGGACAGTTTTAGAAGAAAGATGACTGTATCAGAATGTTCAAAAAGATTTCTTCAGCCCACATCTTTGCACTGGGGACATGTTAAGAATGGACTGTGTTTACAAAGGCTCCTGTCCCACAGAATTCCCAGACAGCACTGAAGGCTGGGCAAGCTGAGGAATAAGCAAATTGCTGAGCATTAGCTTCTCCTTTCTTGTGCTCACGTACTTGGGTATCATTCATTGTGTGAGGATTTCTAAAGGGAGTAAACCCACTGATTTTTAACGTCAAAACATCTGAGTTTTTTCAATGTTACAAACCAGCCAAGGCACTAGACTGGAAAACTGGTTTGAAAGTTGAATTTGTTATATTTGAAGCTTAAAAAAATCACAGAAAGGTAGCTGGGAATCAAATTATCTGTGGTATTGCTTCTGCATTTATATAAATAGTTTTGTTCTTGGATGTTAGAACTAATAATTACATGAAATAGTGAAGGTGCTTCTTTATTGTTGTTTTAAAGATTGCTTTGTATTAAAGAAAGTAGAAGGCCCTAAGAAGACAGCCTCAAGGAACTCTGAGCATGACTGCCCATGGAGTACATCAGGATCACATGTAGCCAGTAACTGGGATCCAGCCTGCTTTACAAGTTCTTCTGGGGTATCCCACAACACAGCATATCCATCTGGGAATCAAAATCAGAGCCTGCTAACACCTCCACACTACGATAACAATTGTGCTGAAATTGCTGGATACTTTGGTCAAAACACATCTTTAACTCCAAGTGTACACCCAGAAGGACATATTCCACCAGCTTCCTTAATGCAGCAAAGAATGGTTCCTTACAATGGAATCGACAGGTTTATGCCTCGTACAACTCACCTGCAAGAACGTAAAAGGAAGAGAGAAGAAAGTAACAAGTTTTCCCTCATTGGAACAAGTGAGGACAATACTGAAGTTGTTATTGGTCCACAATTACCAGAAATACCTAAGGTGGATATGGATGATGAGTCTTTGAATACTTCAGCTACGTTAATTCGAAATAAACTGAAAGAGGTATGGGTTCTTAAAGTTCTTATATTCAAACACAGGTGCATGTTATCCATAGTGACTCTCTGATTGCTTTATTCAGCATTTACTCATTATCAGTAAAGTTAGTGCTCTTACCATTTAACTTTTCCACAATCTAGAATATTACAGGCAATTCTACTCCAGATCTCTTACACTGCACTTCAGAAAGTGCAAATGTCAGTGCATGATCTTGCATGATTTTTAGTAAAACACTTTTTTTCACCCACATGTGAAGGCATGATAACTTTGAAGGTAGTTCTGCTGACTCCAGTGTGCTACTTGTATCTGGTTTCTGAAAGGAAAATAATGGAAGTCAGAGTTCAGTGTAATTTTGCTCCAACATTTCTTATGCCATCAAAAGCTGTACAGAATCACTAATTCCATGCTGAAAAGCATGTGTTATGCTATGTATCCTTTTATGGAGGATATTAATCGATTAGCAGGTCAAACATTCCTGATAAAACATTTTCTTTATATTGAGATATGAAAAACCTCCCTTGACTAACTAGAGTGATTTGAAAGTGCATATCTTATAAATAAGCACCCTTTATATTAAATATATTTCTAAAATACATGTCAAAATGCACGTTTCTGCTTTCCCTTTGTTTCCTGAAATACCTGAGTTTATAAAGTACATTAAACCTTGCTTGAAAGCACCTCTGTTAGTAAGAAGGGGGATGGCATATGTAATGCTTCATCACTGACTATGTGAAATCAGTTTGTGTAGTTAAATACAAAAATGGTAGTGCTAATTCTTCTAAGTTTCACCTCTCGTGTGTATAATGCTGCCTTTGGTGTTACTTTTTCCTCTAGTCATTAGGAATATGCAGTACAACTGTAATGATAGTAATAAATCTCTTCCAAATACTCAAATCTTGGAGATGTGGTCTTACTCACAAATGAGCATTAAAAAAAGTAATGTTTACGGGTTACTAAATTCTTTTCCTTCTAATTTAGGTAGCAGATTCTGTTTCAACATCTGTGGAAAAGCCAGAGAGCAGCTCAGCCAAACCACTCGTAAAGCAGAGAAGAAGAATATAGATACTGCTGGCAGCATCTTCCAACAGTCCTTTTGTAAAGAATATAATTTAAAATACTTATTTTTTATGTAAAAAATAAAACTTCCTTTATACTGTATTTCCCTGTGACTCCCTGTTAAAAATTGTATCAGTTTGTTACTTGGAATGAAGAAACCGATATACTGTATTATTGTTGCAGTGTTTTCCTGTGCACCTCGTATTGTAACATATTTTATGTCTCAAGGAAGAACTCTATTTAGGTAGAGTTATGGGTAGAGTAAATGAATTTATTCAATAGCATTAACAGCAAAGGAATACTGAAGCTTAGGAGCAACTTGAAACTACTACTGTTTTTACTATATCACGAAGAATGGTGAAGATGAAGACCCCTTTAACAGTATTCAGCAACAGAGTTGCAACTTGGAGTTACTATTTAGGAGTGGTCCGGAAAATTTTCTGTTCAAATGAGATAGTGCTCTGTTAAAAAGAAAGAAAAAAAAAGAGGAAAAAAGTTAATTTTCAGTTAACTAAAGGATTTCTGTTTAGTCAGAAAAGGTACTTAACTGAAAGGTACTGAACTGAAATGTGTATGCAGTGAAGACTCTCTTGCTTTTTTAGCTTAGAAAAGGTAAATCCATAGCATTCATGGAGTCATCACTGGCAGAGCAGCCAGGACATTCAAAGTTATAGCTGAAGAGGAAACTAAAATTTTAACTGATCAGCAGTAGCAGTGTGTCACCAAGGAATGATCTGGCATGGAGGGCAAGAATGAGAAACTGGATGGAAACAGGAAAGCCAGAGACTGGGATGACAATGTAAAGGACTGAAATTTCCCTTAGTAATGAGATTAGTATCTACAGCATTGTGTTGCAGCAACTCTGAAGTGGGAGTGCTCAGGGGCCACATTTGAGTAGCAGAACTGGCACTGAGAGGATAAACCCAACACTGGCCTAAGATGCCCATGTTGACATTCACAGGATAGGTGCAAGTGTCTGTAAGGAATTGGATTGTGCAGGGGTTTTTTTTGAACTTAAGGTTAATGTACCTTTATGTCTGGCAAACATGGTCCAAAGGCTTCTAAGAGAAGTTTTTCTTCTCTGACTGCTTTTTCAAAGTCCTCAAAAGAAAGCTTGCCATCGTGGTCATAGTCCTGCAAAAGGAAGGAAACGCTTCAGCAAAGGATTTTATTCCTTGTAGTTTTGTTTAACAGGTGTTTAAAGAACATGGATTCTATTTTTAGTTTGATTTGCAAATTGGGGGTCATCAGTTTCTGCTGAGAAAAGATTTGTGTGACTTGCCTGTACCTAAGGCAAAAAGAGTGAGACTGAAAAATTGAAAAGATGGGCTTGAATAAAAGGAGGCGGGATGCAAGACCTGGTTTTAAGTGAAAATTTTTGACTACCACCATGGAAGGGGAGAGTATGTATCTTGATTTGATTAAAATATTGACAGACAGTCCCTGGCTGATCTGATATTCTAGATTAAGCACTGTAAGACAAGCTTCATATTAATAACCTTGAGTTTAGTGTTCTAACCATACATAAATTGGATAAAGACATTTCATGATCAGTTGATAAAACACAAATGTACTTAAAAATGAAGCTACTGCAGATGCCTGTACTGATGAAATAAATGCAGCTTACACTTTCGAGTTTTCCACTTCTGACCAGGCTTTTGCTTTGACTGTGCATGCACAGACCTGTATGCACATATACACATGCTAGTTTATACATAAAGTTTATAGTACATTCACATACTCAATTAATAGTTTCATATGAGAATACTGGACTAGGACTCATTAGATCTGGATTATATTTCTGGCTTTCCTTAGGAGATTTGCAGAATCTCACTGTAAATAAGACACCTTATTTTATTACCACATAGAAATATTTTAAGTATTGGTTAGTGAATGTTTGAAAGACCCTCAAGTATCACAATAAGTAAGTACTTGCCATTTTCTTCAGTGCTATCTCTACCAAGTCCTTAACTCCCTCATCAGGCTCTTCATCTGCTGGTTGTATGAGAAGGCTGTTTTTCAGCATTTGAAACATTTCCTCTTTCGAAATGTATCCATCACCATTCAGGTCATAGACGGCAAAACAGTCTTTCGAAATACAAATAAATTTCAAGTTGATTACAAACTATAATCACATACCATTCAAGCTGTTACTACAGACAGAAAGTGTGAACTGTACATTGTATGGCATTATCAGTTGAGCCAAATTTATCATATATGTGCTGAAACACTCCTGGCAAACACTTGTGACAGGCAACACTGCATCACTAGTGTCACACACTAGTACCCTCTGTAGTGCTTACAGCAGGAATGCATATTTTACTGTTTGTGGTTGTACTGACACACTGAATTACATCCTGGGCACACAACCTAATGGTGTGACACCCCTGACTACTTTCCAGATGAAATGATACAATGCAGGAGGGATGGCTAATGCTGCAACCTGGGAACAATGGAAACAACATGCTGTCATTCTCCTTTTGCTATTGTGTTGTTTTTCACCGCACATGCCCTATTTTTTTTCCCTGCTGCTTAAAATTCTAGAGTTCTTGCTATTTTTCTTCTCCATCATTATTGTGGAGGTTCTTATTGCCATCTTATGGTTTTTCCATTTATGCTTCCAAGCTGAAGAACTGCTGGAGCAAATGCAACTGCTACTGTGTCCCCACTGTGCCAGTAAATGAATGCTGGCACTGGTCTTGCTTGGCTTGAGACTGTTAATTAGCCAAAACCACGCTACAGATTCATCTGCTTCTTTCTAATTTTGTGTGTGAATAGAAAAACATGAATTTTGTCAAACATGAATTTTGTCAAACATGTATGATGTAGAATAAGGGTCAGTTTAAATGCAAGATTTTGTAAACAAAATAAGGTGGTGGCTGTGGTAACAGCAGTTTACACAGAAAAAAACCCTCTGTCTCAGAAAAGCCATTTTAGAACTCAGCTTCATTGCATTGAACTATACAGAAGAACACTTTTCAATTACCGAATACTTTGTAAGAGTAACTACTAAATTATAACAAAAACAATGTGTTATTTGTTATGAATTCAATCATTACTGCTAAATATTACCCTACAGATCAATCTTACGTTTCATCTTCTCTTCCAGTGTCCCCCGAAGTAACACTGCTAGGCCTTCCACCCATTCCACCACACTGATGTAGCCGTTGTTGTCTCTATCAAAAGTGCTGAACACTAGGAAGTGTATTAGACACATTTTAAATTTACATGACAGAGACATGACACAAAAAAAAGGATGTTTTCCTAAATTCAGTAAAATTATAAATTATCTTTTTTCGTAAGATGTTTGTCTGCTTTCACCAAGGTAAATTACCATTCTTGACTCTAAGATGTAACAATGAAATGGATTCTGCCCCTCAGTTTACTCATGTTCCACTCCAGAATCTTGCCTGGTAAGATTTTGTTTGTTCTGTTGCCTTCCTGACTTAACTACAGGAAGTATGCTTCCATGCAGATGTAAAGCAAATAAACTCATATCCTTTAAAATAAGGGATAATTCTGCATACAGATTAAGATTTAAATTACTAGGTTTTGTCCCAGGAAATTTTGGACAAAGTAATCCTATTTCATATACATAATCCTATATATAATAATATATATTAAATATACAAAGAAAAATAACCTCCTGTCTGTCATGTAACAAAATACTTTTCCCTTCCCTAAGCAGCTTTCAATCTCACATCTTCACTATTCATACAGCCTGTAATACGGTCATTCAAATCCAAGATGTAATTCAAAGCATCCACTAGCATCTATAATAATTTGTATTTTAGAATATTAATTACTAAGTTGGCTGAAGGAACACCTCTACATGCAGAGCCAATTTTTGACTTAGAAGATGATAAGGTTTGCTTTCGCAAACTGAAACCAGCCCCTTTCCATCTAAGCATCAAAATAACTTTTAAGAATGTGTAAGGTAATGTGAAGTATCTTCCAAGACACACTTGACTTGCTGCATAAAATTGCAACAAGTTTATGGCATGTAAGTAGCTCTCTTGCTAGAGACATGGAGAAAGCTGAACCAACAGGTGGCTCTTGGCAGCCCAAGACTGAAAGAATGGCAGACTCATGTCTGCTCTGCATACACCTCTAAACATCTCTGCATCAGACATCATTCCTTCAATTTTCACAGTGACTTGCAAACATGTCCCTTGTTACCAATCTGTGAAATCACTGTATTTTCAAGGGGTTATTTGGCTCATTACTCTCACCTCCTCGTACTATCTGCCCAAGGCCTTCAATTCTGTTTACAAAGCCTCTATTCCCAAAGTTACTCGCTGTAACAGAATGCCATCCTGGAACTTCCTGGCCTGAGCTAGAGCTGTCGCCCAGCAGCGACCGCAGCTCCCGGTGCAACCACCGGAGAAAAGAGGAAAGTGACGCTGCCCTCTTCTATCACGACACTACAGCGGCTGCGACAGAAACAGCCACAGGACAGCACAACTACCTCTGGCTGGTCTGCCTCGAACTAGAGCGTGAGCTCTCCTGAGCTAAGGGAAAACTGTGCCGCATAAAGAAAGAAAAGATGCCATTTTCTCAACAGCTCCCGAGCATTACTCCTCCTTTGCTGTCCTGCTCGGGACGAGACGGCGCTCTTTGTTATGGACACACACGTCGGGTCGGCAGCGTCATCCCAACCCCTTCCACGGTGTTCAGAGCTGTGTGCCCGCCTCACCTCGGTCCAACACCACGTCATCCGTCATGCCAAAGGCGCTGTGCAGGGTGTCTCGGAACACGGTGCGGTCGAAGCCGACCCCAGCAAACTGGCTGCTGGCCCTGGCCACCAGCGTGTCGAAGAGGTTGATCAGACATTCCACCTCGCTTTTGTTAACTGCCCGGCCCAAACACAAGCAAACACGGGCTGTAAATTAAGCTGGTAAAACACGAGGCAGCCACAGGGACATGCGAGGACCATGACACCGATACCTCCCCGCGCCCGACCCGCTGTTCCCAAGGGGGCGCCGGGAAAGTGCCTCCCGTGGGAGGCGAACAGGGCCACAGAGGATGAGCACGGGAACAACGCGGAGCGGCCAGGCGGCAGCGGCGCGGCTCCTGCAGCCCGGGACAGACTCACAGTGCTTGGCGGATCGGGTCAGCGAGTCCACCAGCAGCTTCACCCCCTTCCTGCTCATGGCGGCCGGCAGCCGCTCCCGCCGCCGCTGCCTGGCAACGCGGTGGGGGGGGAGGGCGGCCGCGGCCTCACCGTGCCGCTGGGCCGCGTCGGACATAAACACGCACAAAGGCAAAAGAGAGATCAAGTCTTAACGGGCATTCAAAAAAATCTGCAGCCGTAAAAAATAACTGCATTTCAAACTTCTAAAAATGTTCGTGGGGAAAAAAACAGCTAGAAGTTAAATACAACATACAATACAGCTTGTTCATCTGCTGTCGGAAGACAAAAATATATTAAACAACTCTTTTTTCGACATTGCTCGTTTTCTACTTTGTCCCTGTGCTTAGAAAGTGAGTGTAGGTGCCACCCAAATCCCCCCTCACGGACTCACGAGTCGGCAGGGGCACATCGGGAAAGCTGAAGGGCTGAGATCTGCCTCCATCTCTCCTTCAGGAAAAAGGGCATGGAAGAGCAGACTCAACCTATTTGTTAACGTACTGCAAACTGCAGCAGTTCCCTTTCAGTAGTGAAGCAGCTCTGTTGGGAACTGACAAAGCCCATCAGCCCCTTAAGCTGCTACACCCCTTTCCCAAGCATGACAGCAGCACCGGAAGCCTACAGCTGAGCAGTACAGATAGTTACAGTCACACAATTAAAATGACATACCAGCTTAGGTATTTGGAAGACTGGGTCTCATTTCCATTTTTATTTCTTTCTGTGGCAGGTGGTTGTGTAAAAGTCAAATAAGGTATCACACTGGACAGAGCATTTATGCTATGGTTCATTACAGGTTCTCTTACCAAAACTGCAATACCACAACTTTAAAAGAAAACAACCCCAACAAAACTAAACACAAACCCCAAATCAAACTCCTCTGTTCACTGCGTATCACCTTTATTTTAACCTGACTGACAAGAGTGTCTAGAATTGGTAACATCAAACCCAAGATTATAAAACAGTTGATGAAAATATTACTATTGTTTAGATGCACATTGCTGCAATTCAATGGTTGCATTTTCCCAAGAACTTGAAGACAATTTCTCTGTACAATGGCAATATGAAATCATCTTTCTCCCACAGATTTTAGTTATGGTTTGCAGACTCATAATAAATGTCTTAAAAGTCCTGAAATTCTTGGTAACACAACATTTGAAACATCTGTATGCAATAGAGGTAAGTTCTAAGTTAGCACCTGTGCAATGGAAAAAAGGGGTGGATCGAAAATACAATCTATATTTGACTACCTGGCACGGATGGGCATTTGTTAAAGGCTAACAGAAGGCCCAGCAATCGGTACTTCAATGGAAGATGTAGTGAGAATTTCATGTAAACTAAAATCAAATGGTTGCTCATGTTTTCTTGTGGGCACGTTTAATTTAAAAAAGCTTTTTAGAAGTTATCTAAAGCAACTAAACTAAAGTAAAACAGCTTAATGACTTAGGTCAACATTCTGTAGCCCTCAAGTACAAAAATATAAATACAAACTGTTTAAACAGTATCTTTAATGAGATTCTGGCAGTAGTTTTTTTATCTAACAAGACACGTCACATAACAGATCTGCCACTGAACTTGCTTAGAGTAAAATCAGCTTCAATATGAAGCTGTTAAGGTATCAAAACCCTGCTTTTTACATGCTAAATAACTTCAGCAAGTGTGCACTTAAACACAGCAATGAATGTAACTATAACTAAATACATACATGAAGATCTGCATGTGAAATATAATTCATAGAACTGGTTACAACAAATGATTACCTGCATTTTGTTAATTTAAAAATAGTACAAATCATGCAAATTAATTCTAAAGATAATGCAAAGAAAGCCACCAGTGTTTGCAAGAAGTTTTCAGTGAAACCAAAATTACATTAAATGAAATATGCGTATTTACTAGCAAAGGTCTATCACTATTTCGAAAAAGCAGAGGTAAGATCTTCAGGTTTTGACTGTCAGTTATACTGCAAAATGTCATTGCTCTTGCTTAATGCAGAAGCACATGCTTGGAAGCTCAGAACTGCTCACTCAGGAAAGTCTGCTGACAATAGCTCTAGCTTCCCAGGAATGCAGAGATGCATGGATTAAAAACAGCAGAGATTTGCAAGAATCAAAGGCAAAGGCACCCTATTCAGGCAGCCAAAATGGTAGCATTCCCTTTCTCATAAGCATGGAGACGGTAATGGGGCAGATGATACACATTTCTACATAGGCAGTCCTCTAAATGTTATCATTAATTTTCCATTAGCAGACACCAGCTTGTAGTAGTTTATGCATAATATTAACCTGCAGGATGAACTTGGGATTTAATTTGTCCTGATTTACAAATAAAGACTATTACTAATGCTTTAAAAGACTATTTTTACTACCTAAAAAGTTTAACTCTTATTTTCCAATATTTTACACCTCAGCTGGCCTACCATCTCATATTGTCTCAAACATCTAACACTGCTTACTGGAATTTTATAAAAGTTGTACCTCATGTATTAAGCAGCAGGCAATAACAATGGTCTTTCCCAGCATAGCTGCACCTGGCTGGCTACTGAAAGATTAGGAATATTTCTAAAACACAGGAAAACTCATGCAGTTTGGTAAAGTTTGCTGTCATTTCACAGTTTAAATTTCCTTTAGTCATTGCACTTCTGTTGATAGTCTCAAGTTGTTCTAAAATATTATTCTGAATCTGAATTTGAACCAGCAGTCTTCTTTTTCTTCTTTTTACCATGTTTCTTGTGCTTCTTTCTCTTTTTTGTTTTATCCTAAAAAAAAAAAAAAAAGGAAGTTATTGTACGGTACAATTGCCATCTATTACATTCTGCTAAAGCAAAATGAGAACACAGGATATAATTTGAAAAACATTTCAAAAGAGATTTCTACAGAAGCCTATTGAGAAATCACAAAAAGCAATTTGCACTACTATGAGCAGCCTTCAATATAAATTTATCTCCACCATGGTATGGCTATTTCACACTTCTCATCACTGTCACTATTAAATTTCTTGATCTTTTAAATTATTTTCAGAGCATTATAGATTACTGAGAAAGTAATAAGGAAGTGCTTTGACCAGAAGTGACATATTTGGGAATAACTAGGATGTTTACAGATTTTAAAGTAAGCACTTAAATTCACGGTGTAAAATTAAATAGCTCAACTGCACTTGGCTAGACTATCACTTGTACCTTGTTTAAAATAAAACAATTATGATCTCAACTGTATATATAAATATAAATACACTCAAATTAACCCTACTGGATTCAGTCCTGAAGGTAGTATGCTGATCACTGTAATACAGAAGCTAAGAGATGCAATATTGTCTTTTTACAAGCACAATTTCAACTGAAATTCTCCAATAGGTGTGGCATTACATAAACAAAACAATCAGTATTAAAGCTTTGTTTTATCCATATTCCTTACACATACAAATCTTTTATGAAAAAGACCACAGGCAATCACTAGAAATGTTACGGCATATGGTTCATATGAGTCTGAAAAAACAAACAAGTTTCATGGAAAAATCTATACTGGGTATCACTGAATATCATAGGACTATGCCTGTATTTTTAGGTGACTAATGTAAATCTTCCCTTTGCCCTCCCTCATGTGGACAGCTGAGATGCCTGATAAGGAAAACTGCTGCTGACAGGGGAGACAGATACAAAGACATCTCAAGTGGGCATTTAGGGTCCCAAACCCACTATACTCCTAACTGAGGAACCTCAGGTACATATGGTAAATCTGGATTCCATATAAACTGCTGAACCTTCCTCTCACTTTTACCAACAGATACAAATAAATAAATATTGAGAAAAGTAACAGGTTGCTGACAGCTTTTTATTTGGCTAGGACAGGAGTTATAACGGCATAGATGTTGCAGCAATTAAGTCCTAAGGCCCTTTCCATGGTACTGGAGAAGGCTTACCAAGGAATTACACACAGTGCTAATGAAGGAGCAGCCCTGTCGTCTGTCTGTGTGACAAACTGCTCCCTGCTTGATACCACACAGGTATTAGTAGTTCTAAGACATTGATACAGAATAAAATATATTCCACAGTAAGTGCTGAAGTTGTATGAATTTTCAATCACATATAGGTAAAAGAGTGACAAATTCTTCTTTAATTCAACAACTGAAAAAATGACTTCAGCAAGTAAATAGAGAAACTGTTAATTTAGATACAATAGTAGACTATTGCTACGAAACATTTGTATTAGTGAAAAACGTGAAACTGGAAATTAACCAAGTACAGAGTATTTATATCCTTAAACTACAGTATGAGTAAGAGGGATACTTGCTGTTTTCTCTTTTTCCTCATTGCTTTTCTTCTTTTTCGCTTGCACCTAAAGAAAATTAAACCAAATATAGTATCCATAAGAAGTTGATTTTCAAGAAAATTAATTCAAAACTACTTGTAGGTGATAGAAGCTAGACTAAACTATCCTTAAAAGTTTATTTTAAAAGGAAAAATACAAACAACTTTGAGTGCACTGCACTCTTTCAATTCACCTGTACAGTGCAGAACAATTCTAACAATGTATTAAATCTAAGCTAGTTCATTCATTTGCTCACAAATCAGTAAGCTACAAGCACTGTAACATCTAGAACTGAGGATTCACACTGACCTCCTCTGTCTGATCCGATTCAGATACAGATTCTGATGATAAAGGTCCATCACCACGATCTGCTTTCTTCCTTTTCCTGTGGTGATTTTTACCTTCCTACACAAAATAATATATTTGTGAGTAAAGTTGGACCTTCCACATTTTATAAAACTTCTGCTTAAATTTTAAGATTGAAATATCACTTCTAAGTTGTGAAATATTTTAAAATACTATTGACATTAAACTAATTCCATCATCATCAAATTACCCTATCAAACTGTTATAATCAACTTTTAGTGAAAATAATAATTTTCTGTATATTCCTTTTTCTTGTTACCCAGATACAGCAACTGTCTAAAAGTAAAAGGAATAATAACAGTCTCTTATTTTAAATAATAACACATGGAGGAGTAAGCATTTGAAAATAAAACATTTCACCAGTTTTAAGTAACTAATAACTGAATATGTCTCTATAGATACATACAAACATTGTAGCTTCAGACTTTTGCTTTGTTCATGAAAGAAAAAGTTCCCTCTGTATTCATGTTGAACCGGGACAAGCTGTCCTTGCCAGCTGTACTTCCAACACATATTTCATATTTCAGTGCATTTCAAAGATAGGTTTTTTTTAAATTCTGATGCTGCGTGGGACTGTTCTGATGAGCTACTTTTCTGCTCCCTGCACTTCCTTAGCTCTGGACAAGGCAGTGTGTTCCTAAGAATGAAGGTACTTTCTCTCAGTCAGTTTCTAAGACCAGAAACTTTCCAAAAGAGCTCATGACAAGTACACAGGATGCAGCCCATCTGACACATGGGGGGTCTGCAGGTAGGGGCAGAAAGACCTCTAGTCCCCAAGTGCCCTTCACTTTCAGAAGATGTGTCAAAATAGTGCTACAATAAGGGACCATGGGAGATACTTGGTCTTCAAAGAGAAGCCTTCAAAAGGATAAGATGGGAAATGGACACTGTAAAATAGAAGCAGGAGCAACAGGGGAAAATCAGTACATTTGCCTTATGCAATAGAGAATTTGTACATCAAAGTCAATACTACTGACCACAGCAGGAGATGCCAACCTGCTAAGGAAAAAAGGTAACTGGAGAGAAAGACTAGGGTGAACTCTGAAAGCATTTTTAGTTTATCCACAGTGTACTAAAAATGAAGTCAATTAGATTGTTTGCATTAAAAATAATGGGTGGGTGTACAAAATGGTGTGATTGTGTGAAGGAGAGGATTTTCATGCTTAGAGAAATGACAGAATAAGGTCATTTTTCTTAAGCTAATACATTTTTCTCTGCAATTCCTCAAAGCTGTAATTCTGACTAGATTTAGATAAATATAGTACATTTAGATAAAGAGATCCTCTGCTTACGTTTCTTAATTTACAGCAGCAAGTCAATATCAGGTATGCCACTGAAAATACCATCACACACATTTTTAGCTCAATATGACAGCTAAAGTTAAACTGCAAAACACTAAGGATGCAGCTGATCTACTACAGCAGATTAGATACAGTTTTATTTTACCTTTGTAACAAGAACAGATCCAGTGGTTTTTACTAACAATAGTCACTAAACCAGGAGCTGAATGCAACTAAACATCTACTTCAAATTGGGTGCACTGAATACCTTCTGACTGTGTGGGTTTGGACAGAAAATTTCCAGAGATGTAAAGTGAGGCATTCAATATTAAAAAAAGAAATATCCATTATGTATGCAACATGCAGTTCTGACTGAAGGATTTCAAGAATAAAAATACCTTCTCTTTTTCACAGTCTTCCTTTGACCTCTTCTTTTTTGTGCTATCCTAAATAGAAAGGAAAACAAATCACAAGAAAATTCTTTCATGCAAAAGGTAAAAAAATCTCCAAAGCAGTCTGACCAATAGTCTTTTTATGTCTGTTGAAGGTAATTCTTCAAGATTGTCCTTTCTGCCTTGCAGTTGAGAAGAATAATATAAAAAGCTGTAATTTTGATGCAGCTGCTAATCTCCTGATTCAGCAGCATGAGGAGTCTGTATGGAATCCTTGCAGGACACAGCCTCTGGGAAGGATACCAGCTATCACTGCTGTAACCACATATAACATGTAACAGTTGGGAGTCTTTTTTTCTTTATTCATGTCAATTTCTGCTGATCAGACCAGGTTAAGCAGGTATTTTCCCAGAGTTTTCTGCAGTAAGGGTATCTCTGTGTCCCTTAATGTAGCAGAAATTTTTAACCTCCCATTAGCACAAATTCATAGGTGTCTGTAAACAGTCATTCATTACAATTTATATCCCACCAAATTAGGTATTCCAGTGAAAGCCTGCAATAAAGTCTACACAGAGAATCTTAAAAACTCACTGTGTTATTAATATTTAAGCAAGAACTACAGTAACTATACACTGCAAGACAGAAAAATGCTAACATAAAGAACAAGCTGCCTCATGTATCTTCACTTTTTTTGTTCATTCAGTAATCCCACATATCTACATTGCTATACTTCAGAAAAGGAAAAAGACACCTTCAATTTAATATGCATTTGGGAAAGGCTCAGTTGTCCAACAGGAAATTACTCAGATATTTAGAAAGGCAATGTTCTAGCCACTGCTATCCTATAATACCTGCATTTTCAGATATGGTGTTCAATTAAATTGTATATTCAAAAGACATTTTAAGTGTTAATGTAGTATCAAAACTAAACATTTGAGCAGCAAAAAAGCTGCACATGTCTGGATTCAGAAAAATTACTACAAATTGCTGGAATAAAGCATGTTCATTTTCTAAAGATCCAATTACTTCCACCAGGCATGTGGCCAGTGGAGGCACATTCCACACTGCACGTGGAAGATACAAGTGCAGCTCAGGCCCTGCGGGAATACATGGCTTTAAATGTGGAAGATGAAAACCCGTATTAATATAGTATAGTCAGAAATCTTTATGGTTTTGTAACACTGACCAAGACAATTTGCAAAGAGCAACACATCTGCATATTTACCTTGCTGTCTGACTCAGATTCTGAAGTTGTGCTTGCTGAAGATTTCCGTGAGGAGCGATACTTCTTTTTCCTTTTTTTCTTCCCCTGCTTTTTATCCTATCCACAAATATTGTAGAAAAAGAAGAAAAAACATAAACTTGAATTTATTCTCACTAGCATTGAAGATTTACATTAAATGTAAAGAAAAGGAAACATCAAATTCCTACATATTACAATATTCTCCTGAGGAATAAAGCACACTACAATTGATTCTTTTAGTGAAGGACCTTCATAACTCTTCTGCATTGAAAAAATGCAAACTGGTGAAAAATCCAGGTTCTCTAGATTCTGTTTATTATTTAGATGTGTGCTGAAGAACCTGATTATCTGTAACAAAGATTTTTGCTAGAAAGTAAAAATGGTATTTTTGCATTTTTATGATTATATAGGGGATTCCATTAGAAAAGCAATTCAGTGTTAAAATGGATCCAGTCTACAAGCCAGGACACCAAAATCTGTAGTGTTCATATAGAAACTATTGACTAGACATATATGTCTAAAATTCACGACTTTATTATATATACCAAATGCATAAAAACGAAATGGTTTTATCCACACCAGCCCCTCAAAATATTCTAAAACATATTATCAAAATCTGTGTTAAATAAACTTAATGAAAAAACCCATGATAGATTCCAGGAGGTTAGCTCTTACCTCATCTTCTGAATCAGATGAACTGCTGGAAGAATCAGAGCTTGATGAAGAAGAGGAAGATGAAGACAACTTGACCAAACACAACAAAAAGTGAAGCTTGTGAGATGCAGCATTTTGTCTCAAATAGCCCATCCAAAATACTCAAAAGCCCATCCAAACACTGTCTTCATTTTCAAAGCATAACCAATACAATTTTACTTCTGAGAAGCTGGTCTTACATAGATTTTTCTTAAATAAACTTCTAAACCACTTCCAACATTTTTATTTTAATAATATCTATTTAATGCTCTTCTCCTCCCTTTAACTTCCCTTGTATTTCTAAATAAAAGTAAGTTCATTTAACATCTAAAATCAAAATTACAGCTGTACTTTCTCTTTCCAAGAGAACTTAAATGACAAACAGGAACAACCCCAAAGCAAAAAAGCTCAGAAAACTGAAAATTTTGCTCACCCTATTAGATTTCTTCTTTTCCTTTTTCTTTTTCTTAAAAATAGAATAAAACAAACGTCACTTTAGCATAATTTTCTTTTAGCATGCATTTAGGTCTATAAACTTTGAGCCTGGCATTTAAAATATATTCACAAAATTCTGTGTTGGCAGCATTAATGATAAATCCAGTTCCAAACACAGAATGTATACAACTGAAAACAACTTACCTCCTTCTTTTTGGAGGAACTCTCATTTCCACCCAGTAATTTCTCTCTGTGTTTTTCCAGTTCTTTCCTCCAATTCTGAAAACAAAACCAAGCAGAAATAGTGGTAGAAGGGTCATTTCTGAACAGGTTTTTTTTAAGCTCTACCTGACATTATAATTTTAACAAAACCCACAGAAAATAAACGACATATAATGTTAGCCAAAGCTGTAATACACTTGATTTTACAGAAGATTATTATTCAGCAAAATACAATGTTAGTTCACACTTAATGTTCAAGTTATTGGGCTTTAAGAACTGCCATTTTTCTTGAAGGTCATCAATTACTGTATTTTTGCTTTTGTATCACAGTGTTCTTGATAGAGCACTTTAGAAAACCAGGGTACCCTACCAGAAAAACTGTGATTTTTGTCTTAGTTCTAAAAATCGCCTGAAACAAAACTTCAAGACAACTTCTCCTGGCCCTTCTTCAATGTATGGGCGTCTGTAGTGTGTATTCTGGGCCTCGCTGGTGTCAGCAGTAATTACATGAAATTACTATAGACATCTTCACAGAAACGTTCTTATTCTGTCTGGCCAAGCACACCAAATAAAAACCTACACTCATTCCTCCTTTTCAATTCCCCACCTGGTCTCTTGGTTTACCTAAAATGTCCCGTTAAAGAGCTCTGAAACATCCAACCTGCCCCCACAAAACTCAAAGGCTGCTAGGTTCAATCTGCACTGTCAGACACACCATGTGCTCCCTTCTTTATTATTCTGATCCTCACAATGAAGCTGTATTGGCAATGTATTGGCAAAACAACAATGATCCACATGTTGTTCTGGGGGGACAGAAATATCAGGAATCAAGTAACCTGTGCAATGCAGGGCGATACACAGATCCCCACATCAGCACACTGTGAATTAGCTGAACAGAGCTGCTAAAGGAACATGGCAGATTAGCCAGGATGAAGTGCTGTGTATAATGTGCTTCCATGGACCAAGGCAGCATCTGTGGGTTGTGTACTTTGATTTGATACACCAGGTACCCAGAGCTACCTGAGGGGTCTCTCACAACAGCCTGTGCTTCATTATTTTAAAGACTGTGCTAGTGTTATGTTTTAAACAGAAATATCTGACAACTGTCAGTAAAATAGGGGAGACGGCACCTCATTCAGACTTGTGATCTCTTCAGGCATTGAGATGTGTTCTTAGGAGTTTTAGGAATAAAACAAACATCAAAACAGGTGCATTTATATCACAGCATATGTTGTAATAAGCTTAGGATGAGAGAAAAACAAGTGCTTCATAGACCTATCTGACTGAAAGCCATTCTTTGCGCCTTCTCCCATAATAATATTGCATGTATGTTCCTTGCCAAAGACATCTCTTTCCAGTAATGCACTTTTTTTCACTGTACTTGGATTCTGTGACCTTCAACAAGTGAATATTTGTCGCTGTTTGACACCACAAATGACACGGACTCCAATCAGAAGGCCGAATATCTGACTCTGTTTTATTTCCGGGAGTCGTCTCCCTTTTATACTATTTTACACAGACCAATTGACTGGTGAAACAAAGGCAAACCTTTTTAATTACATTGGTCAAACCAGAGGGACATCAAGCAAAGTCCCTCCTTGGGAAAAGAATGCACAGTATATGTAAACATTTGTTCTATTTTACATATAAAATTCCCTGGGAAAGGAATTTTAGAAACCAAAACATGTCTCAGGTGAGAGACCAGGGTTACAAATATTAGCACAACAGACTTTGGTTTATCACACCTGAAAATGCACTGTTTAATTTATTGATATAGGCACATGAATTTGTAGAAATACATTGACATTTATGACAAGGTCAAGTTTTATTCACCAGCAATTTAATAGTTACTCATTAAAAGCTCAAGTGAAGTGAAATATTATGGCTACTTGATACTGTGAATGATAACAGAAGTATCATCACTTAAATAAAAAGAATCATGTATTAACAGCTAGTAACATTACCAACCTCATTCATCTTTTCTTCAAACTCAGCCAAAGCCCTGGATCCTTTCTTTTTCTTTTCTAGTTGCTCTTTCACTTCTTCCCTGTATGAAAAGAATGATAGATCACAATTTTTACAATTAAAAAAACCTTCTTCAATGTCTAACTTTTCTGTAGAGTTTTTTTTCAAGTTTAGCCTTGGTTGAACTTCCAAGAGAAGAAGAATGAAAGCATCTTAGATGTTACACATATGGTAACCTAACCCTAATAACTTAAGTACGGTCATTAAATCCCTCCAAAAGATCTAAAGCTAACTTTGCAATTAGGTAAATTGTTCTCTAATGTCTCATGAGGGCAGGCAAACGGATTGAAATTAAAGTAAGTTGTTGATAATATCTCAAAGTGATGGTTTTGTTGGGTAGGGTAAACTGGATTCTAAGAATATAGCAGCAAAATGGTTCTTTTAGAGATTAATTTGTTTACAAATTAAATGTATCTACAAGGTTTAGGTATTACAATTTGAGAAAGAGGTAAAATAACATTCTCCTCTTCTGAGAAACTGTTGCCAGAAAATATAGACAAATGAGAAATATACATTTCAAAATTATATTCTATTGTTTTTAAAAGAGGAGACTGAATACATGTTTAGAAAAGAATACCTTGGCCAGAGACAAGAAATCTTTCAAAATCTATTACTGGATATTCTGAGGAGGAGCAGGCACCAGTGACATCTTAGTAAGAGGGAACGAATCTTTTACTTAAAAGGTCAAAAGGGTAGACAGGCACTGCCACTTACCATGTTGGTCTTGGCCTGTTCAAGTAGTCTTGTATTGTTGGTCCTGAATTTGGGGCAGGACCTCGTGCCCTGGCCATAGCTATGGGATTCATATAAGCCTTGAATATGAAACAACAAAAAGAAACGCCAAATTCATCAGTTACACTATGATACCAAAATATATTGTTTGTTCTTCACAGAAACTTTTTATTACTTCTTGAAAAATAATTCTGACTTGTTTCTAAGAATATAAAATATTCAGGTAAATTGAGCTGATTCAGTCTGGCAAAAAGACTGTAAGTGCTTTCAGCTGAAGTTATGCTGTGGCAGAAAGAACTTATCCACAAAAAGACCATGTTCCTTACAACAACTGCCTTCCTTAAGCAATGACTTTGTAAACTAAGAATAGTATAATGATTTCTGAAATATTCTTCTTTGGGATATAGAAAATGCAATTAAATTTCAGCTTTCACTCTCTGGGACAACTGATCAAGATTTAAAGTTCTGTTCAAAATTGCTGACAGGAGTCACTAAATTCTGCATGAAATTTCTTGCACCAAAACAAGCAAGCAGTGGTACTTTGCTGTAATTACACATGTATCAAAATTCTGTGACTTAGGGCTATTTTAAGAAGGAAAAAATGCACAAAACCCAAACATACATAATTCCAATGTTATGAGGTATTCCATCTTTCAAACCTATGCATCCTCTTTGTATTATATGATTAAATTAAAATTTAAAAATCATAATTCACCTCACTAGTTCAAGGAAAAACTCTTCCTTTTTTTTATGTTAACAATATTTTGTTTACGTGAAAAGGAGGTACATATGCCCTCTTATCTCATTCATTTTTATCACTATGCCATCCCAACACTTCATTTCTGCACAACATAACACAGCACTGTTCTTACTGTTCAGTTTGGAGAGAAAAAGATCAAATAGCCCCCCCAAAAAATTACTTGTTTTGGTTGCCCAATCTGAGACAATTTTTTTAAGAGTACATTTTGTAGATCCAACGCAAAGATGTGACCATCTGTGTAGCTCTCACATGTCCAACACTGCTTTTTATCAGGCATTCAGAAGCCACCGTGCACAGTAAGTGAGCATTTGTGAAAGCTGTCAGAAGCAGCAGCTGCTGCCTCCCCTCCCGTTGCTCCCACTGCAGAAGCAGTGACCACAGCAATGCTGAGTTCCTGGACTGGACTGCAAGCAGGCTGGTGGCCTTCAGCTCTTGGAGATATATTTGGTTCTGGAAGAGGCACTCCAAGTTCTGCCTGGGATGAGGCATCTGGCTGAAGAAGCACTGCCCACACAAGTTTGGCTCAGATTCACCTGCTGGACCATTCTGAAGCAATACAAGGACTCCTTCAAGTCGAGCATTTTTTGACTCAAGTTGACGTAGCAACTCTAAGGGGACATTTGGTGCCATTTCTTGGGGCTTTGCTTTGTTGCTTTACTTCACACAAAAAGGCTAACTAACATGGGCAAATAACCACAGAGGTGTGCCAACTGAAACAAGTAGCAGATGGATGCACTCAAGTAATTACAACACTTAGAAAGGCATTCACATGACAAATCTAAAACTGAATAAAACTTCTGTAACTGAGTTCAGCTTTGAGTGGAAAAGGAGCTCCTTTAGGAATGCAGTACAGCACTATTTGAACATGGTTTTCATTAAAGAAGGTAATTGCAATGTATTAGATCCACTAGAAACTTGCTTTACTCCAGTGAGCACACTGACTTTCGGTTACCACTCAAAAATTTGTATCTGAAAGCTCTTCTTATGCAATTGTTTCGAAAACCTTGAAGTCTCTTGCTGCTCTCAAATAAAAATCAGCTACTTTCCTACCTGAGCTAACAAGTAATGAACACCTCACCACTTCCCAAGAAAACTCTCTACATGCAGAAGAGGGTACAGCTGTCAAATGCTGATTTTCTACTTGCTCAAACTGCCCTTGGATAACTCCCTAGGAAGCTTCCTCCCTTCAGGGGCTTTCTTTAACTTTACCACAGCAAGTACTTAATGACTGTGTACTGCTCTGTATTCCAGGATTAGGATTTTCATGTCCTAAGACTTGCTCTTATAATTTCATTTGTTTATGAAGAATTACTTCATCAATAAACATTTCTGAAAAGCATTTACATTACTTTGCCAAAGAGCATGTCACTAGCCAGAAAGAGGAGCATGGAAATGCACCCTCAGTAAAGAAAGTGATTGTCTGCACATTCATTTTCTTCTTTCAGCAGTTTGCTCAAGCAGGTATTAACCAAGGTATTTGCTGCACAGCTTTCTTGCTCATGAGAAGTGTAAGGCGACTTCTGTCAAGCAAGGCTCTCCGGGCAAGCAGTACTATTACTGCCTTGCAAGTACCCTGTAGATGTGCAAAAAGCGTGTTTATTTTCCACCTCCAAAAAGTCAAAAGCGGTGGTGTATTTAAGAAGAAATGTGGCAGAGAATAACAGTAGGAATCTCTATGATCACACATGAGGAGCAAAGGGTCCTGTATTTTAACTTGTCTGTAGTATGTATTATGCCATGATGGCATAATAAACCTTATATAGGAACATAAAGATTTGCTGGTATTGGTAGGTATATCCCAGCTGTCCCAGTAAAAGAAAATTAAGAGTAAATAAACACACACCTGAAAACCTTACAGGACATTTCAACCACAGATCCAGTCTTGGAGCCTAATACACTGTCAACTCTTTCTTAGGAGACTCCACTATTTTGATAGGTCAACAAAGCAATCAAAGGGACTTTGCCATCTATCTACACAATATCTGAGTCCTTCATGTCTAGTACTTTACTATTCCACCAAGGTTTGCAAAGATGTGAATGCATCTGAGTATGAACTCATAGCATATACAAGAACAGAGAAAGGGGAAAAAAATGATTTGTGTTTAGTCATAAATTCAGCAGTAAACTTACAACGTTTAAGTCATTACAAACAGAAGGTGAAAGGCTGACTGGTATAAAAACATTTAAAGAAAAATGGGAGGAAGCATGAATGTGTTTCGGTTATGTATGAACTCAGGCTCTGCAGTCAGGTGTGTAGAAGCACATTTTTTGCCTGCTGAGCGCTGGCTCCCGAGGCAGCAGAGTGCTGCGTAGACATCAATTTCAGATCTCTCAGGTACAGCTCAACGCCAAGTTTAAGGAAATGCGGCTTAGCTAGGATCAGAGCTACTTCAGCGAGTGCTGCAACTCCCACTAGGATAATTTTATTTTTGTAAGGACCAGGACAGCATCTTAATCCCCTTCCCTCGATCGCAAAGCAGGCGTCAGTCACGATGCTGCCGGATTTGACCAGGCAATCAGAGGTTCTGTCAGGGAGCATCGGGCACGTGCCGAGGGAGGCACAGCCCACGCACACGGGGCTCGGGCAGATCCCGGGGCGCCCCGGGCCGGGCCGGGCGAGGCGCAGAGCACGGCCCGCCTTTGTCGCCCCAAGCGCGGCCGGACCCCGGTCCCGGCGCCACGTACCCGGC
>VWYP01003901.1:23126-162616 GCA_013400435.1 Pycnonotus jocosus | reverse complement strand
CCAGCGCCCGCCCCGCTCCGCCCAGAGCTGCCCCGGCGGGGCCGCAGCGCCGGGAGCGGGCGGGAGGAAGGGGACGGCAGGGGAGTTTTACCGCAGGGCGTCGGATGGGGCGGTGGCAGCCGCGGGGAGACAGAATCGCAAAATGGGACAGGTTGGAAGGAGCCACAGTGGCTCGTCTGGTCCAACCTCCCATCGTTAAGCGGGGGCGTCTTAGAGCACATGGCAGATGATTGTGTTCAGACGGTTCTTGAGTATCTCTCACGGGAGACACTGTGTGAGGGAGTGAGGGAGACTCCACACCCTCTCTGGACAATCTGTTCCAGTGCGTGGTCACCTGCACAGTAAAGAGGTTCTTCCTCATTTTCAGGAGAAACTTCCTGTGCATCAGTTTCTGCCCGTTGCCTCGTGTCCCATTGCTTGGCACTGAGAAGAGCCTGAACTCATCCTCTTGGCATCCCGGTTTCAGACATTTATACATATTAATGAATTCCCCTCCCAGTCTCTTCTTGAGGCTGAACAGCTCCCTCAGCCTTTTCTCCTAAGAGAGATGCTCTTGTCCCTTCACCATCTTTGTAGCCTTTCGCCGGACTCGCTCCAGGAGCTCTCCATGTCTCCCTTCTACTGAGGCGCTGCCGGCGGGGCGAGCGCCGGGAGAGCCTTTGGAGGGGGAGCAGCGGCTGGATCTGAGGGGGAGCCCTGAAATGTAAACGTGCGCTTGTATCCTGGGGCTCCCGTCTGGAATCTGCCTCCCAGGAGAGGGCAGGATTTCACGGTGGGAGGTTTGTCTCCTCTTGATCCACCTAGTGGTCAGTTACAGAGGAAACCGCAGCGTTCGCTTTTCCTTTTGCCTTCGGTAGATGCACAGACTAAGGCATTATGAAATAGCAGCCTGTCCTGACATAGAATTGGGCCCTATTTCGGCGAGAGGGGGGACATAAGGAAAAAAAAAAGGAAAAAACTCCTCCCTCGTTAGCCATCCACACTGCAAAATAAAGCATTGTAGTATCGGTAGGGTTAATATTACATTAGGTTAATGGAATTGCTAAGAAAAGCCTGGGAATTATTGGGATCTATTAACTCAGAATTTTAAATGTCCTTTTCTCAAAACATTGCCACAAAAAAATTACTGCATATTAGTCACAGCTTTGTAAAAATGAGAAAAAGTAATCACATGTTAATATGTTAATCATACCAAGCACAAATGGTTTTTGTTACTGAAATAGCTTTGCTGTCTTCATACTTGGGAAGAGCTGGAAAATTGGTGAGCCCACAGGAATTTGTGATACCAAATTGCTTAGTAAAACCAAGAGCAGCTTGTAAGGAACTAGAAGGAAACTAAGAAACTAGATTTGCAAGTAAAATTTATTCAGTTGCAAATTACATTTAGTGTTCAAAATTGCAAGATAGTGCATAAGGGAAATTTTATTGCTCAGAAAACAGCTGGTATGTTCTAAAACAGGGATGGCTACTTTGGAAACACACCAGGCAGAAGTCCTCCCTGAGCTGCCTGCAACATTGGAGAAGTACATTGAAAACTAAAGAAATAAATTGCATTAAAATACATACAAAATGAGATTAGGAGTATTACTAAGTCTATTATAATATCCATTTTGTGAAGCATGGTGAAGTCCTTGCCCCAAATGCATGTTCAGATTTGGACCACTCTGGAGTTACCCCCAAGCAATCCAGTTTCAGGTGGCTGCCCCATGGCACTTGAACACGTGTAGGCTGTCCCCAGTGCTGTGGCAGCCCTGGGAGGCTCAAGGGTGGCCCCAAGTTTGGAGCAGAGCTGTCTGTATGTCCCCGAGCTGGCACAGTGGTCGGGCTGCAGGGCTCCGGGGGCTTCAGCTCAGCTGCAGCAGTGGAGGTAATGCCTAGGCTGCATCAAGTCTGCCAGGACAGAATGACTCTTCAGAAATGTTTTAACCAAAGTTGAGCTAAGTGAGTTTATTCACCCCACACTTTGTGCTTTGAGTCTGGTGCCTGGAAATAAAGAGACTTGCCATGGCAGGAAGGGAGGGGTGCAGGGTCCCTCCCTCTGCAGGCACTGGGGAAGAGTCCTCTGCTAGGCATTCCACAGTATTTTAATTAGACCAATTAGCTTTTCTTTCCCGGGCTGCGAAGGCTTGAAAATGCAGCCAGACAAACCAGATTTTTAAAAATGACAAAAATATGTAGGGAAAGGACTTCTGTGTGCTAGGAGACTAAAAGATGACGTTGTTTATCAAAGGAATGGGAGGTGGAGGAGCAACACAGCCAGTGAGTTCAAAATGAGAACTCATACAGATACTGTAAAAATCTGTTTTTCAGTAAATGGCAGGCAAATGATAGACAAATACAATGCATTTAAAATTATTTTTAAATGAACATTTGTTTCCATGGTGCTAATCGATATGACATCTAGTATCATTAGATAATTTTGAGGCCAGGAGTAAAAGAACTTTTATGTGGGTAATGGGAAGAGTACAAAATCTTACTGGATTTTTTTTTTTAACTATAATTTTCTGCAGAAAAAATGCAGCTTGTTTTGGAGCCTGATATGTCATTTTGTGTTTGACTCAAAACAAACAATTTATCATTTCTATATACCCAGTAATGTTACTGGTCATATTTATAGCTGTGTTGATTTGGCACAGCCTGGTTTTTTGGTAGTGGGGGAGGGCCACTGAAGCGGCTTCTGTGAGAAGGTGCTTGAAGCTTTCACTATGTCTGACAGAGCCAATCTCTGATGGCTCTGAAGATGGATATGCTGCTGGCCCAACTAGAGAGGTTGGTAATGCCTTTGTGATGACATAATTAAGAAGAAAATCAAAACAGGGCTGGGCAGTTTTTTCCCAGGGGTGGTGAAATCTGCTGCTAGGGCCATCTCAGTGTGGCCCGTGGCAAGCCCTGTTTGCCTGGCCAGCCCTAGCCAGATGTGCTGTGGACAGAAGGGCTGGGGTGGCAATGGTTTCTCCCTCCCAGTGCCTCACATGGAGGGAGGTGATAAAATGGCACCAGTGCTGTGGAGGCCATCACTGCCTGTTCAGAGGTGGCGGGGCCACCTGGCTGGTGGCGAAAACAGCGAGCGACTCTCTGGTGTGAAACCTAGGTGAGATCGACTTCTTGGCACTGCGGGATCCTGCAGGAGTCTTGAACTGGTGGAAATAGTTGGCAACAGTACCTATGGATAGCAGCTTTTCTTCTAGTCAGAGAAGACAAGGAAGTGAGGACATGGGAGGGAAAATAAGATGGTGGCACCAAGGTCAGTGGGAAAAGAAGGGGAGGAGGTGCTCCAAGAGCTGGAGCTGAGATTCCTCTGCAGGCTGTGGTGACAACCATGGTGAAGCAGGCTCTGCCCCTGCAGCCCATGAGGTCCGTGGGGGATGCAGAAATCCACTTGCAGCCCCTGAGAAAAGCACTCACACCGGAGCGGGTGGATGCCAGAGAAAGTTGTGATCCAGTGGGAGATTTGAATGGAGAGAGAGGGCCCCTGTGTCCAGAGACAGAGGGCCCTTGTTTCCACACTAGAACAGCCTACCCTTGGAGGACTGTACCCCGTGGACAAGTGACCCACGCCACAACAGTTTTGAAAAGACTGTTTGTCCATGGGAGGGACTCATGTTTCAACAGTTTTGGCAAGATTGCTGCTGGTGAGATTGTAGCCACGCTGGAGGAGTTCACAGAGAACTGTCTCCCGCAGGAGGAACCCCATGGCATAGCTTGGAGTGTTTTCTCTCAGTCCTTACCACAATTCATGAGCCTTTCATCAATTTCTTTCCCTCTCTGTCCAACTGTTGCAGAACAGGGTAAGCAACCGGCTTTTGTGGGTGCCTGGCATTTGGCCAGTGTCAAGTCGTGACAATAACCAATCAAGAGAAAACAGTCAATCCATAAAGTGTGCTCAGCTCCTTAAAAGATGTAAACAGCAGAATCTTAAGGAATAAAAAAATACCATGCACATTCAGCACAACACTTGGATCAAGTAACGTTTGGGAAAAATTGTGCATTTCATGGACAACTGAGAGCCATCATAGCTGAATTAAATCACAGTTTGCCTAGACCAAAACAAAGATTTCAGTAAAAACAGACCATGCTGAGTCATACAGCATCCCCAGCAATCGCAGCAATGATTTGTCTTTTAAAGAAAAAGTAAACTCTTACATTATAATTTTTTAAAATGGAATTCATTGTAGGTAAGCAAAATACTTTGGAATTAGTAATTGGGATAAGTGAGGGTAGAGTTTTATAAAATTGGTATATAATAAGGTGCTGAAAAGGGTGTGCCTGTGCTTATGTTTCTGTGTCTGGTTGTTTGTGTTTGTAGATTTTCGAGAACACTCAGGGTGTTGAGAAAAACACTTGGAAACATAAAAACTAGAAACCAGTGTTGCTAATTTTCTGTATTTAATATACAATACTTACTGCATTTGTATTCATTTTACATTTTTAGATAAAAGAAAAATATAGCTAGAAGGGTGAAGCAGTTTTAAATACAAAACTAATTTTTTGCCTTTTTGCTTTTCAATAATTTGGGAACTAAAGAGAACTAGACACTGTGAAAATTTTTATTATATTGGTTTTCATACTGAACCCTCAGCACCCAACAATAAATACACAACTTTGCTTTTCTTGCACTGCCAGCAGCAAAACGTTCAGTTCCAAAGGACTGTAATTCTGATATAATACATTATTGATAACTTTCTGTGTGCCTTAATTTAATTCTGCTGTATTGACACATTAGTTTTGCAGTCAACCATCTTTACAAACTTGTAAAAGCTAAAGAATATGTTAATACGGTAAGGTGCATGCTCCGATGAACTTCAATGCAGTCAACGTAAAGTAGCCCCAGCTGAGGGTGTTCTTAAAGCAGAAAGCCCCATAGGGTGAAATTTGGGACACAGAGCAGGCATGCAGTTAGATCAAAGGGCTTTGTTTGAAAGCTTGCAAAGGGAGCTCTAGAGTTTCCAAAGTGTCTGTGTTACTTCCCAGCCATTCTGTACAGCAGAAACTTACTTTTTCCCAATGTGTATATGGTAATCAGCAGCTGTGCAAGAAGAGGAGAGAGAGTCTGCAAGATTTCCTGTACAGCAATGGTGCAAGACTTCTATATACCACAGTTCACATGCTGTAGCCCCTTGATGTCATATTGATGACTAAAAGGTAAACCAGTATATTTGAGTAACAGTCCAAGAAATCACTGTTACATTTTTCTGTACCTCTGCAGGTGACACTCTATTTCACACATAGGTGATTTTAATGTTGAATGCAAAGAATGTAAAGAACACTGACTAGTAACTATTAAGCACACAAAATAAAAAACCAAAATGATGCACCTTTAAAAGAAACAGTAACACACGCACCTTTTCATGTTTGTACCCTGATTAAAAGAACATCATGAATTTCAAGTATGAAATGATACAGTGAAATCATGTCCTGTGAATAGGTATCAATGGTAGTCTAGGTAGTACAGTTTGCACTGTAGGTAACTTTCCATCTTGCAAAACAGAATCCTACTGCATATGTAAGTAAAGTGACTTGAAATGCGAAAACCTGACATGCCAACTGTTGCACTGGTATACACTGATACAATGCTGTAGAAGTCAACAGGACTGTGCTGATTTTCACCAGCTGAATATATGCCCTATGGTGAATGAAGAAATGTATTCCAAATTGCTTTGCATACTTTCCTTGAGTTATCAAATTCTAGACAACTCCAGAGCAAATAATATTTTATGACCAAAAAAAGGTGAAAAAAGAGAGAAAAAAAATTAATCCAAACAGCATAGAAGCTGTTTTAATTTTCTCCCTTTTGTTTTGTTTTGTTTTGGTAAAATTATACTGAGAAATGAAGGTACTAAGAGCGATTTTTATTTGCCAATGGATGTTGGTCTGGTGTAGTATCAATTAATAAAGTTACTCTGGATGTGTCTCAGAAGCTGTTGTCACTGTTCATAGTATTCTGTAAACCTGAAACCACGAGTTTAATAATGCCTTTTGAGAACATAACTTATCTTGAAGATTCTTAAACCAGTATCTCATGAGAGTTATAAACAGGCTTAACTTTATGAGATTTCTGTTAACTTCTGTGGGATTTGTCACGTATAAGGTAGGCACATATGGAGCAGTAAGAACTGAATCTTATTTCTGATACATTTCTGTACCAGCATCCTGCTTTTCTCCACATATCCCAATTCCACTAAGAAGTGCAATTCTGACCTTTTGTATAAAAAAGCAGTGAACAGAAATTTTTAGAGAAAAAATGTAACTAGAGTTAAGATTTTTATCACACATTACAATTTATATAGTAGTATTGCTGATTTTCTAAGCTTAAGTATCTTTATATAGACCTGAGCTGCCTGACACTGAAATTTGTAGACTTACAAGGCCAAATTCTCGGTTTAACTGTAGTCAGTGGAATTAGAACAAAAGTAAATCATGCTAAATTATTTTAAATACTTTGAATCTCCAACTCTATTTCATGCAATTGTCCATGCACAAAAAACCCACCAAAACAAACCACCACCTAAATTTGCTGCCTTTATGCTTTTGTTTAGGCAGCAATCAAGCCCACATGGGCAACTTTATCACTGCAGAAAACTTTCTTCAGTTACAAGACTCTGCACAAACTTAACCCCTGGCTTAAGTATCTGTAAACAGATACCTGCTGGGCCTTCTACAAACAAACTAAAGCCAAAGGCAGCCTATGTATTGTTTTCTAATTTTAGTTTTTCAGACCACATCCCCCCCACTATGTGTAAAATTAGCTCTATAATAGCATTTCAAAGTATTCTGGTTATTCCTTTACATATTAAAATAAACAATAATGCTCTAAAGCATAAAAATTACTAAATCTGAACACATATACTACTCTAGTTGCAAAACTCAATGCACAGTATGATGCTTACTTATGATTTTTCCAGACTGATCTATCTTCCTGCCTCTCTAAGAAGCTAGCCTCACTTCAACAACCAAAATGTATACTAAATGCAAATAAACAATAAAGCAGCAAGACTCAACACTTTTTTTTTGCAACTACCCTTTCACAGGACTAATGTGTTTTCATAAAAAATAATATACTAAACCATAATAACAATAATTTAGATTAATGTCAAATAACTTGAAGATAAATGTGTCCACATTTTTGATAAACACAGACCCCATTTACTGGTGTCTTGGTGCTGTTATTAACCATGTGTCCTCACAATTACAGTCAGTTACTAAAGGAAAGCCTTTTTCTGCAAATACTTTTTGTGAGCAACTATACTCAAACGAGTAAGCCCTCTCTGCTCTGTGGGACTGCTCAGCTGAGGTACAGTATTCATGTCCTTGCAGACTTAGGCCTTCAGACTGAAGAGTATCAAACTAGTGAGGAAGTACAAATACACACTGTTAACACAGAAAGTAGAAGAAAGACATACAGACTAAAGCACCCCGTGATGCCTTTGGAAGTTATAATATAAACATAATTTCCAAAGTATATAGTTCCAACTTGTAACACAGCATTTTGAGGGTATAATTTTTCTTTAACCAGAGCATTCAAAGACATTATACTTTTAAAGCTGTTCAAAGTAATGCAGGAAAATATTATATTAACAATAAAATTCATATGAGATTCAAAGGCAGATATAGACCACTTAAACGAATTGGAATGAAATGGACCATAAATACATTAATCTGAATGCTTGTAAAGAATTTACAAGGAAATTAAAGACTACAAGGAACACATTAATAATCTATGGGATTGATTTCCATGCCAAATGATACAGTATTGTGCAAAAACCAGACTCTACTTGAAAAATTAATGGCACCTTTATATTTTCCCTATCTTAAGTGTTTTAGAATGTCTTTCTTGCCCTAGCAAAAGCAACTGCCTTGCCTATGAATGGTGTCTGGCTAAGAGTCCTTGAGACTCTTTCAGTCCATGTGTCAACTGGAACTGGCTCTCACTTCTTACCGAAAAGCACCATCATAATGTAAACATTGTTTGCTCACATTGCTGTGACTCCAAATGGGTTGTAGGAAGGGAGTTCCATCTCCTGGCAAAGAGATTTTGAACACTGTGAAAAATGACAGGTTTTTAACAGAGCTTAATGGAAGGCAGATGCCATGGATGTTGAATTCTGATTGTTGGAACTAAACAGAGACAACTTCACTCATGAATAGTGACAGGACTCGAAGCTGAGTGAGGGGGGTTTAACTTGGATATCAGATAAAGATTCTTCATCCAGAGGGTGACTGGGCACTGGAACGGGCTCCCCAGGAAGTGTTCACAGCACCAAGCCTGGTTCAGACAGAGCTCAAGAGGCATTTGGACAACACTCTTAAGCACAATGGTGTAATTCTTGGAGTTGGACTCAATGATCCTGATAGGTCTCTTCCAAATCAGTATATTCTATAATTCCCTTAATATTGACCACCACAAAGTGATCTAAATATTCAGACAGTGCTGGCCATCTCTTGAGATGGTAAGGTACTTTTCTCTGTACTTTATGGTTTTCTTTTTATAGTTTTTGTGTACATTTTCTTTGTAAAATGCTTTTCAACTTACTACACACAAAAGGAGAATGGCAATGGGGAGGTGAAATAAATCAAATCAAAGCAAAACAAAGCTGGAACACCACAGGGTTGCTAGACATCTGAAGAGAAAAAGCTTCTAATCTCAGGATGCTGCAGTCCTTCTATCATGTTCTGATAGGTAACTTCAGTTCAAAATGTACATGGCAACCATTACTTTCACACAAGCGCATCCCCCCTGAGCTTACATAAGCCACCTTTTACAGTCTCACATCCACAAACTTCTTGCCACCATCCAATTTCTGATGTACATTTTGTTGTAGGTGCAACCGATGGTTACAGCCACCTTTCTTAAAAGGGACTCCAAGACAAAGTCCCTGTAAGAAATCATCGCGGGTTTTGGTCTTGCTATAAAAGCACTTATTTAACTAGCATGCTGCAGACTCAGGCTGCAATTTAAACCCAGTTTGGTGGATTATTTTCTATCACAGATGAAGGATGCTTTTTTTGAAATACGTATCATCTACCTGGAATACAA
Organism: Pycnonotus jocosus; assembly: GCA_013400435.1. Classification (NCBI taxonomy): domain Eukaryota; kingdom Metazoa; phylum Chordata; class Aves; order Passeriformes; family Pycnonotidae; genus Pycnonotus; species Pycnonotus jocosus. The sequence goes on along the minus strand of VWYP01003901.1, from coordinate 153,582 downwards.
CATTTTTGTCTTTTCCCACAGAATGTCCAGAATTCAGTATCATCCCTTTTGTGTAGTGGGAGTTTTCTTAGGGGAGCTCTTCTATCAATGCAAAAGGTGAAAGTCAACTGTTGTAGAAACAGTAAACATACTGTCTCCTTTAGATCCAGGGAAGACTTTTCCTCAGGAGAATATTCTGGCGTTTAAGATCTATTTGTGCCTAGTACTTGTGGCAGGGGTCTGTACTTTACACTGTCATAGCCAAAAGGGAAGGAATGAGCATAATTACCTATATGAATACCACCTATCTTGAGAGCTAGGGATTGTTTCACAGTTGCTCCACCGTATGCTGGGAGGAATCTTCTTCCTGGGAATAGTGATCTTGGGGAAGGCAAGAGGAAGCAGCACCCTGCTGACACTGCCAGTCCTGTATCCATCAAAAGCTTCTATATAGCAGGGCATCATTGTGTGTTCTTGTAAAAATGTGCATCGCAGACAGTTGTTCAGGGATCTTCTGTACTTAGTAAATGATCTTCTGAATCCAAAGTTGCTTTGGCTGATGAACTGAACATTATGTTCAATCTAATCTATTCTAGCTCATTGCTTTGCTTGAACCAAAAAGTGTGAAAGTAGCACACATTTTGCCATATTCTAATGTCCTAATTCCCTGTTCCTAATGAGAAACAAGGAAAAACAAGAGTACCAATCACTGGCTGGCTGAGACTGGAAGCTGGAGAGTCATAAGGCAGGAATTTAGCTCACAGCTGCTTCAGTGGTAGTGGAAGCACCAGCAGGGTCAGATACAAATGATAGGTAATTGTTGCTCCAGTGAGAGGAAGCACTTAAGTTGGAAAACTGCTGAGGAACAGACTCCTCAGGGCTTCCTTCACAGTGTCACAGGATGATCTGGGATAAGGAAAGGACTGCTCAAGTGGCTGAGTGATCTACCAGTGTATATTTTTAACAAGAGCCAGAGAACTAGTGTAGAGAATTAGAGGTTTCCCATCCCTGGAACTGTGAAGTTTGTCTCTGTGCCAAGTCTGGTTGCTCATGCTTAATGGAAGGACCAAAATTAGCCACTCTGTGCCAACACTTACCCTGCCGCCCATGCACATAGACTGAACATAACAAAATGCCATGCAGGCCTCCTACTCTGCATTTCTGGAGCTGGCGTAATAATAGTTAACACTAGCTCTCCTGTTGGCATAGGAGCTTAGAAAGCTGATTCCTACTCTACAACCTAGAAAAAGTCTTTTCCCATGGCAAATGATTTTGCATTATTATTTGCACTGGGTGTCAGACAGACTTGCTAAGCTCTCAGACTTGCTCCTCTAAGATGGTGAACCACCTGGACTGATCCAGCAAAAATTGCATGTGCATAATCTTATCAAAATCCAAGTGTGCAGAACCATGCCATTTCAGATGAAAAAAGGATTTTCAATTTGCAGCAGGAGTCAACTTCTAATGTACAACATTGCACACTAATAGATGCTGTCAGTGGCTCTCCTGCAGCAGAGCTGTACATTCTCCAATGTCTGCAGCTGAACTACAGGCACTGTCTCTGTGGACAGCTTAATCTGCTGTCAAGCTGTCTCATAAGACTTCTTTTTTATATCTACCCAGAAAAAGCTCTAGCTTATGCAAAATTTAAAAAATAGAGCTGTTGCTATGTTGAAGAAGTGCACTGGAACTCATATGACTTCAGTTGGCATAAGTATCTAGAACCAAAATCCCATTCCTGAGTCTTGCTTTATCACCTTATACATGACAGAAGAAAACAAAACAACTGGAAAAAAGTCTTCCCTCTATGTTTATATGTAACTTTTTCATGTAGTCAGACTCACTTGCCAACTCTCCTACTCTTTGCCTGTTTTTCCTCTTTCCATCAAATCATGATTTTCCTCCTTCATCTAGCTACTCAAAATTGATCCTAGTATTAAAGAACTGGGATTTTACTTTTTTTAATAAAGGCTGAGAATCAGCATAACATGATGTACTTGTGAAACATGGAATAAAATTAAGGGCTCCATATCGCTGAACATTGATTATTATTAAGGAATAATTGTACAAAGGAATCTGTCAGTCTGGAAATTCATTTTCCATTCAGTGGCAGAGACTGTCCTCTGTCTGGATTTAACATGAGCATGTCAATGTGAGCAAGTATCCATGTAAACACTAGAAAATTTGTCTTTTTCAGGCATGTGGATGGGTTTAAGGTATAGAAAGCTAATTGTCTGAATGTGAATTTGGCTTGCTCAAAAATGGACAGTGAGCTTGAGAGCTTTACAACACATCCTTGTAGACACCAAAGTAAATCACAAGTTTAACATGATGTGTTTTCCTATCTCCTTTCAAACAGTACAGGTTGCTTTAGTGCAAATGAACATTTAAGTGGTAGTTCAAATAAATTCATACTTGGATGCTTTTCTTCCATAAAACCCTATCACCTTTGCAAAATCAGTGAAAAGGTATCAGTTTCAATGCATATTTAATACACATTGTTTGCATTTACATCTCTCACATCAAAAATATGCTCCTTTTCAGTCATCCTGACAGTGTTTTCCAAATAGTTCCTTAAAAATATCTTTTCAATCTTTACCAAGTGTCAGCTGTTTGTGGGAGCCTTTTTTTTTTTTTTTCCCCTTTTATTTTTTTTTCTTTTTCAAAGAAGGCAGTGTATTTTGTCTGATCCTTTCTGGAAACAAAAAACCTGCTCTACCACAGTCACCAACAATCAAAACATCATAGCAGAAGCTGTTTTTACTTTCTCTAGCCTTGCAAAAGTCTCATTAACATCGAGCTGCATAAAACTCATCAATATATCCCAAAAGAGATAAAATATGTAATGTGAAGGGAAAAAGACCATATGGTTAAGGAGTTTCAATTTATCTTTGCTGTTTTGCATAGCCTTTCAGTGAAGGCTAGAAAACGGAATATTGCAGAAGCTTTCACATGACTTTAAAGTCAAAGCAAATTTTCCAGTAATTTTACTCACAGCGACCTTGGGTTTTTCTGCCCAGAAAGCAAAAGGCTCATCTAAGAATGGTGCTGGTTAATTTCAGTTTCTGATGAGTACATGAAGAACTGAGGGTATCTACTCAGCCTGGAAAAATCACTTTTGAGAACAAGTTCCCAGTTGATTCAGTTCTGTTTGGGTGCCTATCACTGAATTAAAAACATACACATAATTTTTCAGGAATACTTTTTAATGGAAAAATATATGAGTTTCAAGATTTTGAGTGTTACAGCTAAAGTAATGATTTTCAGCTGTTTCTCCAAGAGTCTAATGAGCCATTTTTCATATTATTTGTGCACACTATTCTTCAGTGGTCTTTATGGTTCTTACATTGTATATGTATTGCATAGCAGTATGCAATACTTGCTAAGCTTCAAACTAAAGGGAAGAAACAACACTTGGCAAAAGTATATTTGTCAGTTCATATGTCTACATCTTTCTTCTTTTCATGGCCTAGTTAAATAAAATTGATGAGAAAGCTTCTTTCTGTTTTACATAAATTATTGAGATTTGATGGTTACAGAGTCTAGTCCTGAAACTAGAAGTATACTACAGCCATTATCTAATAATTTGCAAAACACAGATAGATAATAAAATAAACAGCTCACAAATAAAACCTCAATTTGAGTCATACAGCCTGTTAGACTGTTAAAACTGTAGTCATGTTTTCGTACATTTGAACTGCATTTGCACAAAAAAAGGGATATGAAAATAAAACTTGGAAGCTTAAGCATATAAAATCCCATTTAATTTTCTAGGGATTGTTTCTGATTTTTTTCTTCATTGAAAGTAACCTGTATACTCAAGGCTTAGTAATCAAAAGGAAGTAAAAGTATAGCTTATTGATAGTCAGTTATTGAAGAGTTCACCTCTCTGTGAAAGTAAAAATATATTTCTTAGATTTCCCCCCACTAATGCAGTTTGGAAAAATGCTTTTTCTAACATACTAATATCAAGAAAATAATTTACACATTAAAAAAAAGTGTGAAATCCTGTTAACATCAAAAAAGACCTTGATATTTAGAAGCAGGTTTGAAGCAATAAAATAAATATGTTAGGTTCCTAAGCTTGCAATCAATTCAAGCTTCAAGCATACAACAACAAAATCACTCAAATAGCCTAGTATCTTCTAATTCACATTGTATATAAAAGTCAATCTATTCCTGAACCTACTGTATATGAAAAATACTAGCCAAGTGGTTCTATAAAACAGAGTTCTTAGAATAAACTTCCTCATTATTCAAATGTGTCTTATACATGGAACATAATTAATTTATGTCGCCTTTTAACCCAAACTGTGTGGTTTCTGATTCAAATATGTACTTGACAACTGATGTGTTTTCAGTTGTGAGCCAGGTAAATGCTCCAAGTTTGCTGGCTGAAAGACCAAAACAGCATGTTTTCTCCCTATTTTCCATATTAAAGTTGATCTAATACCTAACAGCACAAAGAACTGTATGTATAAGAAAACACACTTCTCAAAGATAGTGAGTGAACCTGTGAAAAGCAGCAAGGCACAATATTTTCTTCTTATTTGCCGAAACAACCACTGAGTATAAAAACCAAATTAGAGTTACCATACTGGAAACTCTCCCCTATGCAGAAGATGTTCAAATGCTGCAATTTAGTGATACCTTTCATTAAAAAGGCTCTGTACATGTAGCCCTAAATTTAATTTTTTTTGCAAAGATGACGCCCTCACTTTTTGGTGTGTTTTAGGAGAGAAACAACTGGAAAAGATGCTCTACTATTGATCATTGTGGACTAATAGGCTGAAAGAAACCTGGAGTGTGGGCACAGCCTACACAGAAACATGCACAAATGCTATTTTCAGAATTTTACTAACCACACAGAAGACAACATAGGGGTACACAAAACTAAGCCTAAGCAAGGAGGTGCACGAAGTTCTTGTCTCATCACTGGTTTAGGTTGTGAGACTAAAAGAATCAACATTTAGGAATAGGAATGGAGGGGACATTGACCCTGTGTAGCTATGGAAAATTTGGAAGAATCTTGCTGGAAATAGCACCTGTGAGCGTCACTGAAACCTGTTCACGTAAGAGAGCTGAAGGAGATGAACGGGAAGGCTGGTGTCAGTGTGGACAGGGGAGAGAGAAAAGGGCAGCACCAGATGGATTGCTATCAGCACTTCACTAGCTGGCTATGGTGATTTTTTTCCTTGGCTGTTGGGTCCGGTTTTTTCTGCAGAATTATGTAGTAGTGATTAAAAAAAAAAAGGCTGGTGGGAGATAGAAATTTCTCCTTTCATTACTTAGAACACCCTGTTCTTTGCTAAGAAGAGCACAGTGCCTGGCTGTGGGTGTTCTAGGAGCTATACTTAATACATCTTTTGTTATTCAGCATTTTTTAGCTGCTGTTGAACCACTCCTGTAGAAGAGAACACATACAGGCTTAGATATCACTAAGAAGAATTGCACTCTGAAGTCTTTTTTAAAGGTGTACAAAGAGTTTTCATCACAGCACTTTCTTTTTCACTTACACAAGTCCTACATCCTACACATATGGCAGTAATGAGTAAAGGCACTAAAGTATTAGAGCTATACCAGTAATACAGGAGCAAGGGCATGGGTATGAGCACAGTCCCACAATCCTCTGTGCTGTCTAATTATAAATATGATTCCTGGCACGGTATTAGCCAACGGCAGTGCTCTCCCCAGCCAGAGAACAGGCTTTCTCAGTTTACTACTGTAAGTGAAGCCCCACACGGTTTGGCAGGGAAAACTGGAATATGATTAAGCCTACAGCATGTCAAATGGAATTTCTTCCTGAAGAGATTTGGAAAAGGAGGTAATTTGAAAAATTGTTGGTCCTTTGAATCCAGGCCCTTGCTACCACAAGGACCTCATTAGAGAAATATTCTCCCTAACCCTGCCAAGATTCTTAGATTTCTTGGTTTTGCTTCTGCCATTCCCACTGGAAAGATGTTCCAGAATGTGACCATTAATGCAGCCCTTTGCAAACTGTTCTCCTGAATACTCTCATTTATAACCTGATCCTACTATATTAGACAACATACAGCACCACGTTGCAGAAACTCTGCTTCTGACTCCATAAGCCAGCCTGTTGTTCTCTGCTGTTTGCTTAGTTCTTTGATACTACGATTGGGAAATAACTGCTCCAGTAGTTAAATTCCTGGTGATTTCCACATTCTCATTAGTTTTTGGGCCAACACTAACCTTTGGCTTAAAGTATTCTCTCCCCTCCTTTCTGTTTTTACCCTAATAATGTATCTATATTCAGCATCTACATTCCCTATTCTTTAGCTTTGCTAAGCTTAATAGAACAGATTATTGCATGGAACAGATGCACATTTCTATCTGAGAGTCTTAAGCCTAATTTGGAAAATATCATCTCCTCCTCTACATTTTCACCCTACATTAGTTGGTGTAGAGCTCTGGGAGAGTTCCCTGAGCAGTTGCTGGGAAGCCACACCAGCTGAATGCCCTGATAAGGTACATATGATAGATAGCTCTGCACTAGGTAAAATGTGGAATGTTTTCAGAAGTGTTAAAACTCCCTTAAAACCTTTTCTAATTGCTACTGTTGCAAAAGTCTCCTGACTTTTGGCTCTGTTTGTTGTTCTACTTAGTGTTTAAAAATTGTTACCAAATATTTCACTTTGGCCCATCCTTCTCTATGAATGTTAAAGATTATTCACACTTGTGTCCATTAACCCATGGAAGAATAGGGTTGGAACAACACCAGCATAGTGGGTCTGCAGTTCCCCTTGGCTGTAGGAACAAAGAGAATGACAAAGGCAAGGCCAAGATCAGAAGGTTTGCTGCAGCTCCCTGGCCTTCAACTTCCTGCTCACAGAGCTTTCAAAATTCTGATGTTACGGATCTGTGATATCTCTGTGTGCAGATGCTTTGTGCATGCTCTTGCCAGGCCTAGTTTGCAACTTGCCTATTCATGCTGGTTAAGTTTTGCATAGGCTCTTTCTGGGCTTTAAGGAAAGCACAGGCCACTGTATCCAAGCATGCAAGTGGCTCTTTTAAAATCTGGCTTGTTTAAAGTAGACCTAATTTAACCATATATCACAAACTTAAATGTCTAACAGTAACGAAAAGCTTTATCTAGGAGACAAATAAGATCCACTTACTATCCTAGCAGTGGACCATGACCCAGACAGTGCAGATACCTGAAACGGAATTAACAGTGAAGTTCACCACAGGAGCCAGAGACCTGCCTGTGAGATGTTCCCCTGTCACAGCTGGAAAAGTTATATTGCCCAACTCACTGCTAAGGACCTGCTTCTGCCAAGCATGCCGTGGATGAGGATGTATTGCTGGCTCACCACCTAGACAAGATGAAATAGAGACGAGGAAGAGAGAAGCCTAAGGGACTGTCACAGGAGTAAGCAAACCTGGCTGCCTCACTTAGCATCAGTTATACTCATGGGATCAATATTTTCCCCAAGTCATGTCCAGGTAAATGCACTGAAGTCATGCTAGGGAACAGCTTTTATGGATTTAAAATATTTCTTTTACCCCAGTACAGTATTAAAAAAATAAAAGTTTCTTTTCAAAATACTGAAAATATATTTTAGTTAAGGTAAAAATACTAAATATAAAAATTTCAGGTAATATTTAAAATAACTGTGCTATAAAGACAAGTAAATTGCTTAGTTATTTTGACATTCAATAATGGCACTTTAACCTTAGTGGAGAGGCACGTGCTAGTATCCCCACATGGTGGTTTAGGAGAGAAGGTCATGCATTCTGCATGGAAAACAAGCCTGCTTAGTAAGTGACATGTGAAGGATTTTAAGCATTAATGTTCATGCACTTGTGATGCATTGGAGGGTGTTGCAGATAAGGCAGCACAGTATACAGAGTACAATATTTCTCAGAGTACAATACAGCACAAATACTTCTCTGTGCTTATTACAAGTATAGGATTCTCTGCTTCTGAACCAGAAATATTTTTTCTATTTTTGTTTTTGGCTGACAATGAGAACTGGTTGAAGGTGAAAATCTGTATTGATTTTCATTGGCTCTGCTCATGTCTTTGAGCTGGACACCAGAAAATTATTTGGAATGAGATGAAGAAAATATGCTTGTAGCTGTTTCCAGAGGGAAATGATGGGTTAGACGATGGACTAGAACATGTCTGCATTTCAACACAGAAAGACCATCAGGAAATTGAAACAGTAAGAACAGGACAGTTTTTTAAAACATGCACACAAACATAGCTAGATAATAATTCATTTGTGTATGAAAAAACCTAAAAGCTGAGACATTTATTATGATCATCATCATCATCATCACTGGTATTTTTATAGAGTAATGAAACGATGAATTAGTTTATCCAGGTTTTCAAGTGGGGAAGCACCTGCACATATGCTATGAATGAACAGTAGCTGGATATATTAACTTATGTATTAGTTAACTGCAGGTTGCAGAGATCTGGTATTTCAATGCCATTCTTTAAATATCATAGAATAATAATAATAAAGTACCAAATCATGCTTCAGCAGCTAGAGAGAGAGAGAGAGATTGCATTATATTTTGGCAGTGACTTGATCATCAAACACTGGCAGCATTTAATATTAAAAGGATAAAATGGCAGCAAAACTGGTCAGCAGCTTCTCTTCGTCTGGAGTTTTCCCAGGTCGATAAACAAAACAAAAACAAAACAAACATAAAGCTGCAACAGGAACAGGTCAAAACCCTGGCCCTTGCATTGCTCTGGTAAAAGTAAACTAGATTGATTTCCATGGATAAGCACATCACAATCCCAAAATAAAAGATAAGTGCATGAAACCTCCAAATAACGATCTCCCTAGGACAGCTATGTGGTTTGTATGGGACAGTGGCCTTGTCAGCTACATGTCTTGTTCATTTATGGTTCATCTTCAGTCAGCACTTATGATGCATTCACCTCACTGGAGTTTTGGCTGGATGACATGTGACAGTCCAGATTCTCCTTGAATTTCTCCAGATCATGGAAATATGGGTGAGAGAGGGCAACATATGCAGATATTCTCTTGGCTGGGTTGAATGCTAAGCATTTCTGAAAGTATGAAAAGAAGTTAGTTTTAACTAAAATGTACAGTTAACAGTGTTATCATTGCATACATACATTAATGCATACCACCTTTAGTATATGATCAATATAAGACACAATAGGGCCTCAGGAGGTGGTGCACCATGACCATCCATATTAAAACAAGCAGTGGGGTGCACAGTATAAGAATATGGCCACCTCAAAAACTACATGCTAGAAAATTCAAGTATTCACAGTTTATGAAATCCCAGAATACAGGTTTTTTTGAATTCACATGCACAGGACAGTGTGTTCAGTTTCTCCCTGTTCTTCCTAGTTGCACTTTGATGGCCTTCTTCCAGATCTGTATCCCAGCCTTTGTCCAGCCAGCACTGAAATCCCTATGCCAGCCTTGTGTTTATACCTTGTTCTTGATGTCATTCACCTTCATGTATTATTCTTCCTAATATTCTTGTCTAATCAATTCCTAGCTCTACTTTCTTTTCTTGCAGCAGAACTTCTATCATTTAACTTCTGAAATTTAATTCAGCAACTTCCAGTTCTACTCTCCCCTTTCATCTATGGCTCCCAGTTATCATCTCTTTGCCTAACAGAATGGATTTCTTTCCTACCTCACCTTTTAGGCATAGATATTTATCTTCTCCCCCCCCATCATGCCTCACACTCACTGAAATCTCGGTCATATATTATTCCTTGTTGTTCCCACAATCTAATTCTTGTCCCATGTCTAGCTTCCACTTTCAGGCTGTCTGAAAGCACAACAGATTTTTCTCATAGCAGTGTTTCTCCCTTGTCACTTCAAGTGTCCAGATGTAGTCCAGCTTTCTGCAGCTAGGAGCTGCTGCCATGAGGACACTGCAGGATCATCTGCTGTTGAGATAACCTTTGGGCAGAGACAGCAGTTCCTGAAGTTTTTCAAGTCTTTCCTCAAGTCTTTCAAGAACTGCACTCTACCTAGCTCATATGAATGAAGATCTTTAAAAGACCTCCAGAGAACAAATTTAACTGGATTTCAACAAGCACAGCAAGAAGCAAACTGATGCAAGGTCATTCCCTATATTCCACTGAATTTCAGGACTGGAGTTTCTAATGTATCTATAACAAGGAATGGAAATAGCTGTACCAGCCCAGTTCTTTTGCTTCTGTTCAGACTTGTCATTTGCAAGAGGCAATAACTGGTGAATTCTAAGTGTCAAGTTTTCCACATTCAGTAGAAAGCTAGTAGATGTAATCTGCCACTACAGCCTATTTCCTGCTTTATATTGGGTCTGCTATACCACAAAAAAAAAACAAAAAAAAAAAAAAAAAAAAAAAAAAAAAAAAAAAAAAAAAGGTAGATCCATTTTTGTACTCACATCAGGCCAATACTGTAAGAATGGCTGCATCAGTGGCACGGCAGTGGTCAGTAGTGAGGATGTAATCATAAGGTCTAACGACAGATCGAACAGATACATCCCTTACCCAGTTTCCTAATCTTGAGCTATTCTCAGCTCTGCCACCTCTCTGATACCAAAGACAGTGTCTTTGTGCTGTTGTTTCACAGATTAACACAAATTGTCTGATCTATTTTTGGCCTTTTTTTACTAACTCTATTAAATGAAAACTTCTTTTTTTCTTGGTAAGTTGCATGCACAGTGGGAGCTATCAGTCATGGGAGGTAGGGAACAACAAATAGAAACTCACAAGAAGCAAGTCTTTGCCTACTTCATCGATATCTGGTACAAATTTCTCAATAGGTTGTGCGGGTCTGGAAGTAAAAGCATTTCTTGGAAGGGCAACATCATTAGGCCAGTCCTCTTCTTCTGGGAGTCCAATTACACTGCGAAATGAAAAGCATAATGTTAGGTCTGAACATTTATGCAGTTTTCCCTTCATATTGATTACACTGAGTAGCATTTTATAATTTTTTTTGTTTAAATGAGCTTATATGTTTAATTGTAAAGTAGTGCAATAATTTCTCTGAATAGAAGCTGATAAACATAGGCCCTCAATGTGCTTGGTAGATATCATTTTGTGGGCAGCACAATTTTCTGGCCTAAGTCTCAATTTTCTGAGTCTTTTTATTGAAAAAAGGCTGAGTGCTTTAGAAACAAGTTGCTTTGCTCTTGACTGGATGGTGCAACATATGTCACTCCAGGATGATTAAAAGCAGTAAGTTTCAAAGGGGAATTGCCTGCAAGGATCTTTTTTCACAAGAATAGGGACTGAGAGAAGAGTGTGGGTCAAGATGAGGGTAAGGCAATAAAAGGGATGTTTCATAATGCTTCAAAGCTATGTGCAGTAATTGTTGCCCAAATTTAAACAATTTATTTGCTTCACAATGCAGGCTTTAAAGTCTCAATTTAGAAGTGGAAAGGCACTTGAGTGTCTTTGTTGTTTTGCTTTCAATTGTATTTTAGTTTTCCTTTACTCTTTACAGTGTATTTTAAATTCTTTAAATATTTTATTTCTTTATTCTTCAAATTGTAGAAGATATTTATGCTTATTAAATAATCATTCTGAGGTCTAAAACTCACATAAATTAAACAGTAGGTAAACCACCAATGATGAATTATGTCATCCATTTGACATTTTAGTCTGATGCTAATATTTGTGGGGTTGAAAACCTGTTTCTGATGGAAATTCTGGAAAAGATCATACATTAATTGCTTGGTTTCAGGGAAAAGAATTTTTTATAACCTGTAAAATCGAGATTTTCCATGGAAACGCTGATAGAGTAAGACGAGAAAGAACAGAAAAAACGATGTCACTGAATACTTGGGCCTGCACAAAGGCCAGTGCCACTAGGGAGCAGCATTGACCTTCTTCCTCAGTGAGTTTGTCGCGAGGCTGCGTGAGGCCGCGGGTCAGCCACATCGAGGTAAATCACAGGTTACCTCAGCGAACGGAATGGAATTATCCCACTCCGCTTATATGGGTTTTAGTTCGTAATTTGGTTCACCTAAAATACCTCTGAAAATTAATACTCAAAAAAAAAAAATTCCTCAAAGTAACAGCATGGCTGGAAGGGCAAAGCCGTTACAATCTCAGGACAATTAAATCCTACTACATCTGGACATATCACAGCTCTGGGGAAATGCTAAGTTGAATCTGTATGAAAAACCACACTTGCCATTTATCAGGTGTAGTGTGGGTATGGGGCAGCCCCCTTGGCCATGGCAGTTAAAGCCTTTTGATTAGATATTTCAGGATCTGGCCCCACTATTAAATATAATACAAATAGCATCAAAGATGGGAGAGTTAACTATTTTAAATAACAATGGCATTTAACCTGCCATTCAAATGTATTTTGTTAGTCCCACTGTTTTTAGCAATTGCATGGCAGAGCATGAACGGGGCAGAATAAGCACAGGCAAAGCCAATGACTAGAAACCAGAAGGCAGCCTGTCAAGAGAGGGGTGGGCTGGACAAGACAGTGGAAAGGAGAGACATTTTTAGTTACACACATGTAGTACTCAAAACCCCTTACTAATGAATGTCTGAGTAGCTGCTCCCATTCAGATGGTCATGCAGCATCACCATTTCAGTGACTAAGTTTGGGAGTAGTTTGGATAAGTTTCACCTCCTGCCAAAGGTTCAGGCCTGGTCTTGAGAAATGCTGAGTACTTTCCACTCCCATTGATCACAATGGGAGACAAGCCTGTTCAAACCATTGCAGTTTAGCCTGAAATCTATGTGGATATGCCACATGCTGGTAGTGTCCCAGAAAAGCAGGAAAATGTTTCGAGCCATGTATGAGGGACTTACTCTCACATACACAGTGGAATTTTACTGACACGAATCACAACACACATGCAAAGCAAAGGCAGACCACAGCCCCATTATCTGAAAGAATGCATCACTCCAGATTGCACAGAAGTCCTGAAACTTCCTTCTGTCCAAATTGATCTCCAGAATGAGTCACTACTGTAGAAGGAAACAACCCTCCTACAAGAAGAGCTAGGCCTAAATGTAGGGGGCTCTCCAGCTGTGAAAACACTAAATAAACACTGTTTGGCATAACCCTTCAGAACCCAAGACAGAAACTTTTCAACTATTTAGGAAGTACTGTCTAAAAGAAGCAGACTCGAACTTTCCCTTTAAGTAGATGTGCAATAAGGAATTTCTTCTAAATTTATCACAGCATTTTCTTTTATTAGTGAATTCTTTTCTGCACAGGTAATCTCAGCCCCTAGGGATGGAAAGATCCCCGTTGGAGGCTGCCACTAGCAGCTATGCATTTAATCCTAGCCCAGTACATTTTCATCTTCCCCTCAAATGCCACAAATGAAAGAAATCACAGCTATATCTTTTTAAATTATATAATATGTTGCATGTATCAAAGCTGTCTTCATTTAATAAAGCAGAATATTGTAGGACTAAAGTAGTAGTTTTGGCAGAAGAAGAAAAAGTAAACTTTAAGGACTGATTTTTCTAGACTGGGCAGGAAGAGCTATTTAGCGCATGACAAATTAACCACACAAGTGAGTCACATACTCATGGTATGGTATGCAGGAAAGGGAAGTCAACTGTGTGAAATCAAGACCTGCAATTTAGGAACCCCACATTAAATAATGAAAATGTTCAGAAACAAATCTGTTATGATTTGAGAACTGGAAAATGGTTTAACAGAGAAATTCATTATTTGTTCAGTTTAAGCTTCTCTTAGACATTTTACTATCTTCTCTTTGGAATATCTTCCAAAAAATACCATTTTGGAATAATACTTCTCACTCTCTCTCGGTGCTATGTACTTCTTGTTTCATCCAGATTCCTGGATCCCTGCACCCCCTCCATACAGAAAGGGAAGACAGAGGTGCAGAGGCAAACAGGCATTTGGTATCAGCTCCGTGTGGCTTTGATTTCCTAACTACATGGTATGTACATCAGATCTTAAATTTACATGCCTCTTAAAAATACAAAAATGTTCCTTACTCTGAAGAGCTTTTATAAGAAAAAGTAATATAATCCTACTTAATTATCACACTGGTAATATCAGTAACTTAATTTTGGATGAGAAATATTCCACCTTGGAGAGTTTAGAGTCTACCTGCCTCCTTAACATCTTTGACGTATCTGGAAAACACAAACTCCTAGAACTGCAAATGTTTTTAAAATAAAGTCAATTCATCTCTGAGAATGCACATGTTAAAATGCTGATATTCCCTCAGCTCTCACAGTTACCTTCCAGATCAAAATATAGACTGTTAACAGGCTACACAATATATTTCAAAAGCTAACATATTTTTTGACATTTGGAAGTCTTTTCTGCAAAGATGCTGTCGGTAATAATCTTAGAGATTTCTGCTTTTAATGTATTCTATCAATAATGAAACATTCTATCAATATTGTTTTCTGTAATGCACAAAGAAATGAAACAAAAAAAATTTAAAACCTCTGAGTTTGTTTACATGAAGAGAATCTCTTGGACTCGACTGTTTATGAATATGTATGAATGGTACATGCACAGTATGTTTAAGAGACTTAAAAAGCCCAAACTCAGAAGACTCATAACTTCCTGATGATGGCTATCAGTTTTGCAGAACTATATTCCATGTTGCTTCCTCCTCCCACTCTGACACAGAATACACGGAAATATCACGTTGCATATGGCAGCAATAGGAAATATGTTCTAGGAATACTTTGTTCTAGTCACATTATTGCATAAAAACATGGCAGAGAAATCTCACAGGGTTTCAATGTTAAACAGATACTGACAGAAGGCAGCTAGTGATTACTTACTCAAAGATTTTTCCTAGTTGATCAACATCTGAATTTCCACGGAAGAGTGGTCTGAAAAAATAAAAAAAAAGTTTTTAGGATGTGACTTGCTTCAATTAATGTAAATTTCTATATGTCATTGACAGTTGCTAATGTAGGGTGAAAACATGGGTGTTTTTTGAGACTTCGTGTCTTCTGCTTCCATGCTTTATCCAGTCTGCAAGTGAACTTTCAAGTTTCTACTAAACCCGGTAACAAAAGGGGACAGATGATAGATATTTTTGAATACGCTACTTTTCAAAATGTAATTGTGACCTTTTGCATGAATGAAATAATTTTCCCTCAACTAATACTGTCCTATGAATTATATCATTAACAAAATAGTTTTCACTACAAAGAACACTAAATAGCTGCTAAGAGACTAAAACAGAGTGAATGTCATGCAATTCATTAAAACATAATAAAATCAGAGATTAATTTATTATGAATATAAATTGAAAATTAATTTTCTTGCATTCTGTATATTGGAAATGAGCTCCTAGGTTTAAGGGATCAAATAAATGACAATGGATTCATGAAGGTCTGTAAACAATGGGGTGTGAAATGGTACAGAATTTACCTTGAAGTAGAGGAATACTTCTGCTGCATAAATAAGGATACATTCAGGAAAGAAACAAATTGTTAGGCTGAATGTTCAAAGGCTTTAAAAAACAAACCAGTGACTAAAAATACTTCCAGACACACTTTTTCTTTTTAAGTACAATTTAAAATATTATCGCTCATCATGTATAAGGCGCTATCACCCCACACTGCCAATGTAAAACATGAAATTCTGGTTTGTATGGCATTATGGCTGTATTGCCAGCTTTGTGTTGAACTCAGTAAGATGTGAACAGCGCAATTTTATGTTGAAGCTCCCAAGGTATTCCAACATTTTTACTGACAGACGAGTAAGGATCCAGCCAAGAATGAGGGATCTGTGAAGACCAGGTCACAGTTGTCATGTACCATTTCTGGTTCAACAAATGGTTGATTACTCCAAGAAACACGACTCACACACACTGCGAACTGAGACAGTAACTTGGGCTGACTGATAGCCAGGCTGCCCTCTCTTCTGGATCTCAGCTCTCTAAGTACAGAGTATGTTGTAAACTCATGGTTACAGTTTCTCGAACTGTTCAGTTGAGACACAGTGACTTGACAAATCCTGCATAATCCCATGCTTTCACCCACTCTCCTGCCTCTCCACATACTCCTTTCTGATACACCTCCTTGACACCAGTGACAGCCAAAGGCATCATTTCACTGCTGCTTTTATAGGAGAAGATCTCTCCCATCTAGACTAGAGAACAAGGAGTAGTCAGCTATGGTCTTTCCCCTCTCACTGCCCATAAGCAGGAGCAGGTGTAGGATCTGATCTCCTTCTGCTGTGAGTTATTACTGAAAAATGGCACTTTCCATCTTGACACTCTCACAAAGGCAGCAGACCTCCACTGTGTGTCTTGTGGGTCCATTCCAAACACAGTAAGTAGACACAGAGCACTGTGACATTTCTTAGTTAGACATAACGATCTCTGCAGAAATCTGGGCCACCAAGAAAAAGCAGTAAACTGGCAGACATGCTGTTCTTTGATGAACTAAACGTGCATTTTGCCTCTTTCTTATGTGCTGCCATTCAGGCCATGTCGTATCAACTTATACTCCAAACTGCTTTGTGCAGGGACATTGAGAGAACAATTTAATCAAATCTGATTTGAAACCATCTGACATGAGATTTGATCTGATGGGATAAAATGTTGTGGCCTTTTGCTTGTCCATAAACGGCTTTATTTATTTTGATTGTGAATAAATCATGAATAATGGGATGTTTTTGCTTCCCAGATACACATGATATTTACTAACTATAGCCACTTTGACAATACCATTGCAATTCATACTTTGGGATGTCTGGGGTTTTTGAAGCTTTAAGGTATACAGCAATACTGGCTTTTACAAAAATCCAAAGCTTAACTCACTCAGACAGGAGCATCTGCTTCTGCCCTAAATTTTCAGCCTAAATTTTCAGAACATTCAATAGCTACAATGCTAGCATTGCTTGTGGCAGCAGACACACTCTGCATCTTCCAAAGTCAAGCAATATTACAACATAAGACTTTTTTTTTGAATTACTGCTTGAAATTATTAACATACAGTTACTTTGAATATTTAATTTTGGCTCCAGCATTAGATTATTGGGGCCCTTTAAACTAACAAAAGCTACACATTCAAATAATCATATCTATGCAAATGGAAAGCTGATTTAATGTTTTAAAATGTATGCTGAACCTTGCAATAGTGTGAAAACCTGGCAGAGGCAGCCTTGTTCGCAAATCACCTTAGGCAGGGTCATGCCAAAACAAGTACAATTCTTGGGATTTTTAAGGAAGGTTTTTCCCATCATTGCTGCTGTCTCAAATTCACTAAGGGCTGAAGCAAGAATTTAAATTCTTTTGAAAGTTTAATTATACAACACAAGGTGACCTTCCAACATACTTTGATATTTCATCATAATGAAGTGTTACTAGTTCAGCCTCCTATCCGTCCCACCATCATGACTATAACAGAATGCCAACTCTAGGTTAGGCATCACTAATATAATGAAATTTGCCTCATGAATTTTGGCTCGAGGTTCAATTGGAATAGTGGATGGATGAGTGGGGAAATAGATTCACCTAATCAGCAGCTGTATGAAGTTCTCATTTCACATTTTGGCACTAGTTACTCTTTTGTAATGACTTGACAGCTCTGCAAGTCCAGTACACATAAAAACTTTCACGTCAAGACAATTTAAAAAAAATTCTTAAAGGTGGACATCAGCTCTCCCACCACCTTTGAATTGAGAACATTCAGCAGCCACAGAAAAGTAATACTTAACCTCTGTTCTTGGTATCTTTCACTTGACTCATACACCCACTCACTCCCTGAGGTTTATTTATGCAAGCTTGATCCAGAAGTTCTTTCTTGTGCATATGTTCTCCTCTCTGTGATCATAATCTGTGTAAGATTGGTTAAACTCTGGAGCCTGATTTTGTAGAATTCCTATTTTCTTCAGGAAAGGCATGGAGCTGGGTTTGTGTCCTGTGGCAGGGGATGTGAGTCTGTCCTCTGGCTTCAAAAAACACCTAAAATTTCTGAGTACATATATCTCAGGAAAGAGGGACACTCCCATGGATGAAAGAACTATCCATGGGGATGTACTTGCCCTTTGTGTGGGTTCCTCAATCCTCTCAAACATCCCTGACTTTGCTTGCTACAAAAACTATGCTCTGAAGGCTCCAACCCCATTGCTGTTACTGAATACACACCAAGTAGGGAAGAAGATAGGACAAAGAGATTTGGAGTGCACCTATGACATTTAATTTCCCTGTTTGCTCAAGAAGTCTCAGATGGTTCCCATGTTTGTTGGTTGTTGCTTCTTTGATTTTTCAGGGCAACAGAAAAAGGAAAACATTACACGGAATTTGCAAGTGTCCATCTTGTTTAGCTACTCCTTCTCCTGGCCTTGGAGCTAGGCCATGATCCACCACCTCTGGAATGATGGCCTCTGTAGGAGGAAAAGCCTTTTTGTGTCTACTATAGGACCAGATTGCCCTTAGCCTACAGATACGAAGATATGATGGAGGCATTGTATTACTTACCCTGTCCTGCTAAAATAAACCCTCCTGAGCCAACAAGCAAGTACCTTAATTCCTGAGGTACAAAATGTGCAGCTGCTCAATTAAATGGATATTAGCTATGAGTCTGCATTGTGAAAGCAGAATCACAGGAACACCCTCTGAACATAAAGAAACAATTTTTTACTGTGGGGATGACTGAGCAGTGGCTCAAAGAGGTTGTGGACCCTCCCACCCTGGAGATATTCAAAAGCCACCTGGAGATGGTCCTGGGCAACCATTTCTAGGTGATCCTGCCTGGGCTTGGACCAGATGATACCCAGAGGTCCTTCCAATCTCAACCATTCTGTGACGCTGTGATAGCACAGAAATAAAAATATGGATTACAAAGGAAGGTTGCAATGGAAAACCTATAAATCCTGAAATGTTACCATCTACTTATAGTTTAAAAGGGCTTGCGCCATTGGTTTTCTTGCCAAAAGGCTCTCATGCTTATATATAGCTGAACAAACTAGATTTACCCATTTACCAACTTTAGGCTCTTTTTCTCTTGTCCATGCCTTAGTTCATGCTTTTGCTCATGCTCATGCCAAGTTTCACCTCCACTGAATATTCTTTCTATCTGAACTGGGTATTAGTGTCTGAAAAGTTGAATACTTCATTTTATAGACATTGTGTTTCATGTCTGCACTACTCAGTAAAAACTGAGATATAAACATTTCCTAAGCAAGTCTCCACGAAAGAATTTTCCCTGGTGCAACTCTACAGACACGCCAAAGCAATTTTTAAAGTATTGTATACAATGACAATGCAATGCCACGGAAGAGATAAATGAGTTTTAACTGTAAACTGGCCATATTACTTCCAGATTTTATCTTCAGTCTTTGGTCTACAAAGCAAAGAGAATCTAAAGCTTTTCATAAGGAAAGTAAGAATTTTCATAAAGACTGGAATTAAAGATATTGATAAGCACTGTTCTAGTCAAACCATAATGCAGACACAAGGAAAAACCCTAATAAAACCACATGCATTGCAGTGCAGGATAAGATTTCTGCAGGTTTCTTGACAGTGACTGACATTTTTAACTAATTAGTGACATTCTGATTGGAAACTATCTTTCCATTTCTGATACTGGTAAAAGTGACACGGAAGAGAGGTCACATGAAGAAAGACTGTATTGAAGAGTGAAAAAAAGGTAAGAAATTCACTTTCTAACTAAAACATTTTACTGAGCTCTCTGTTCTGGAATTGTCAATACAAGTGCTTCCAAAGCTAGACAAAGCCTAGTATCTTTCCAGCTATGTAAGAAATAACACACAAAATAACTACCTAGATTCTTTCTGCTAGTCTGTTTGCCTATTGTGGTGATAACAGCAGTTGTGACAACAACATCCCCTTCCTTGTTACCACAGAAAAATGATAAGGATGATCTCTTAATTACTAACTTGAATATTACCATATTCTTATTGAAAAGCCTGTATATTGGTGATCCATGTGTACTCAGGGAAGTCCTCCAAGAACTCCCTAAAATAGGAAGAATGTAACGGGTGAGAAGGGTACAACTTGAGTTTTGGGCAAGTGGGGCTTAGACACTCTGGTTGAGAAAATGGCGAGAAGTTGTTTTGGGAAGAAGAGCAGTGAAATCAGAATAGGTAGCTGCTGCTTTGAAGGCATTATACAAAATTAGGCAGGTGCCGAAAGTCCATGAAACCTTGACATAGTGAAGAAAAAAATGTAAAGAGAAATGGTATAACAAGGGTACATGGAAGTTGTACGTGCGATTTTAGAATCTGATAGTCTAGGAGTTTGTATGTCTGTCTGTATAAGAGCAACAAAGTGATGGTGAAGAAACTAAAAAAGCTAAAGCCAAGTAACATTTGCCAAGGAATCCTGCATCATGCCATGGGAAACTTGCAAAATTATATAGTCAGAGATATATTAAAAGAATGGGCTAAGTTTTTTCTTTTCATATTACAAAATGTGCATAGCTGGTAAATAATTTTGTTAGATTCTTAGTTACTTGTTGTGAAGAAAATATTTTCATTTTAAGAATTAAAACCGTACATGACCTAAAACTTAAATTATGAGATGACTAGAAATAACATGATCTGGACTGTCCTGTGGAAACCTTTATTCAGAGGGATTATTTCTGAGCTGATTCTTAGCCACTTTTGTTGCTGCCACTCTTTCTCTTTGACAAATTGCCTACACAAGTCTCTACTACAGGTGTGAAAAGAGAAAGTAAAACAAGAAAAAAAAATGTTATCACCATTTAAAGATGAAGATCATTGGCCTTTCTGGTATGTAAGATGAGTAAGGTGCAATATGAAACTTTAATCTGAAAACATGCCATGCTGACAAGATTTCACACTCTGGACAGTTACCCACTTCCAGTCACAAGTGACTTGCCTCAGCTGTTGTGTAATTCAGAGTTCTCATTTTAAACCTAACATTTTCTTGTACTTTCTCTCTCTCCTTTCCCTTTAATAATATCTCTGTGTAGGTGGATACCAGACACTGCATATTAAGAAGTTACTTCATGTAGAGGTTATTATACTTGATCATAAATTGCTCAAAACTTTTACAAAACTTATCTTCTCTCCTCCAATATGTAAGAAGAAAGACGACATAAATAAACATTGTGACTGCGGAAATACTCTTCAGCTAAAATCTCACAGAAACCAGATCAGCCATCTTGAGTGTCTCATTTTAGACTTTAAAAGCCCAACTTCTTTCATTCAAAAATCTATCATTCTTCAAGTATGACAATATCACAATTACGAATAAGAGCTCTAAGATGGGGCTATGTCAGCACTGAATTATTATTAGAACCAGACCTAATGCATCAAAACCTACAACAATTATTATTTTCCCTGAAGTTTCTCACGTCACCCAGCAGACAGAAGCAGATAAAAAAGATAGTTTTGCAAACTTCCAGTTCTGTAGTGTGTTGAATTTGCTCTCCATTGCTATTCAAAATGAAGTAAATTAATTCTAGAAATAAAGATAATATTCTGATCCTCAAATGCACATATGTTCTAGTTCATAAGAAACATACAGGATCTCTTTCTTGAAGAAGAAAACAAAGAGCTTTCAGAGCTGGATGCAGGTATAAGCCAGCAAGGAAGGACCCAATTTCAGATGTTCCCTACGCATGCACAACTGAAAGGGAAATGTTAGTAAAAAGGAAACCAAACAGAGGCACTGTGTACAGCTTTATGACCAAAGCAGGGCCAGCCTACTGTGTAGAGTAAAGTTTATCCAATATACATAATGATCTCAGTAAGTAAGAGAAAATATAACTATTTTCAAAGCTTCCCTAAGAACTGGCAAAGGAAATCTTTTTCTGGGTGCTTAAAATTTGCTTGATACCTTTCAGGTAAGCATAGTCCCAGGTTGCCTTGGAACAGAATGATGGGCCTTGGCCCCCACCACTGACATAAAAGGGAGCTTTACCACAGACAACAATGACCCCAAGTTCAAGCCAATTGAAATCCAGTTTTAAACCTTTTTTAAGAACAAGGATACATACATTATATCTATGTGTATACATATATGTATATACACCCACACATTTAAAGTTCCCAAAAGTAAGTGTAGATAAGGTCTTTGACCAGAATATACTGTAACATAGGTAGATCTCATCTGTTCCTGGGCAGAACTGCTTCAGAATTCATCACTGAGCATTATTTTTTGAAACAGAAGAACCTTGATAGGCTGAGCGTCCTTCACTTACTCTCTCATCATGCACGTCACAGTTCTCTTATCTGTGGACATTTGTTTCCCCACAAGATTTGTAGGTTTATTTCACTAGGGCTTTAAGGGCCATTATCTCAGCTCAGGAAGTGTGATATAATACTGGCACCTTGAAAACTGTGGCAACGTTTGAAGCAAATTCTGTAAATACATACACAACTGACCTTGGAAAAAGAGAAGGGAAAAAAAAGTGTGCTCTCTGCTCAGTGTGGAAAAAGCAGCATTCCTTTTGTTTGTACTGACAATTCTACCAGCAATATGATTGAACTGTCTGTGTATTAAACATCCATCTCATCACTGTGCACAGTTAAATTACATCTACTTGTCCATCAGCAGTTTGAAATTTAATGACATAACTAAACTGCAGAGTTCTGCCTTTTGAAACCAGCCTGAAAGAAATACTGATGTAACACATACAATATGGTTATGGTCTTCCCACAGTCACTTTTTTAGTTTGATGCACTCTCTTCTCTTTGATGAATTTATTTCATATTCCCATTTTAAATGTGCACTCTTCAAAACTGTAACACGGCTTTGCCCTTCTTGTGCAACTGAGTTGTGGGGTTTGAAGGCAGTATTTGAGGTATGGATTAGATAAAGGTTGTTTTATGTGGAAGGGTAGGAGCCAAGAGGGCTCCTCACTCTCCTGTTCATTCAAACAAGCAATGGTGCAAATCAGTGTGCAGGACTGTGCAGGCAGTTTATTTGTGGTTTTGTGCAGAGAACCTCATGCCTGTGAATAAATTTGCCCACATCTTCCTTGAACAGGTCTATATCCTGCACCAGAGTATGTCAGAGCTGTTTTTCACCACTTCTTTAATTTAACTCATAATTTACTTCTCACTTAAAAATCTAGCAGACAGCACTCCAAAATTACACATTTCAGCCAGAATATGAAGATGCTCTTTGATGCTGTATTTTAAAGAAATGGTTTTAGAACATTTGTATCACAGCAAAAGAGCAACCTTCAAGGTAAGCAAGAGGAGTTTCAGTCTTTTTCTAGTCTTTACCAATTATGTAAATGAAAAGAAGCCATCTTCTACATGAAGTACCTACTCCTTTATCCTGTATGAAATTTCACTGTGAAAATCTTTTCAAATCACAGTTTTCAGATACAGAATTAATTTTTCTGTAGTTCCACAATTTTTCCTGCAATTCCAGGATGCCTTCAAGGAAGCTCATCTGTTCACATTTACCACGTTTACTGGTGTAAAAACCTCTTTTAAAATGGGCTTTGCTTGAGAGTGCCTCTAATGCTGGACTAGTTTTAATCAAGGGGATGGATATAGAATAGGTTTTAAAGTGTGAGGCCCTCTAATTAAAATTCAGTAATGTTCTACAAACTGGATGTATTTTCAATCAGATTGCTTTCACAGTTCAGCTTTAGGCTAAAAGGTTTTGTGCCATTAGGTTGACTTCTCTTAGAATAAATTCTTTTAAACCAAATGTCTAACCTTGTTATTCATCTTGTATCAGGTGAAAGGCTATGCACACATAACTACTGCCCAAAGAAGACTAACTCTTACCTACCTGTGATTCTTCCTTATCAAAGGGAAGAGAAAGTTGTGAACACATCTAGTCTACATACTAGTTCATTTGATCTCCCCAAGGATATTGAGTAAATTAACATCCAAGTATGTGTTCCCAGGTTTTCTTGGGCTTTATCTTAGTAATGCTAAGCAAGGAGCTTCACAGATGAAAGTATAGTCTACGGATAAAAGAGCTTATACTCTAAATATTTAATACAAAATAATGTGAAAGGATAACGTCATAAATTATGATTTACTGTCACCATTATGAGCAACACAGAAAATGGTATATCTATGTGATTACATTACTAGACTAACTTTAAAAAACCCCACCAACAGACTTTAGAACTGGGAAGAGTAAGGCAAAAAAGCAAGTGTTTGACTATAAGAGCAGCAGAAAAATTCTGTAAGTCAATCTCTTCTGTCAGCTGCAGTAGTACAATGACAGAGTGACAGAGAGGTAATGGAGGGTGTACATGGGCACTCTGAGACTTCAGAAAAGAGAGCTTCAAGACATGTCAAAGTCCCATGTTTGAAGGGAAACACAGAATTCAAAGATGTTCTCACAATCTAGAACATGAAATTCTAAATACAGAATGAAATCTAAGGAAAAGTGGTTTTGGGTTTTTTGTTGTTGTTTTTGGTTTGGTTTTTTTCCTTCTGGAAAAACATTAAAGGCTAGGAGAGAGAATCCTTGGGTTTTCTCTCCATCTGGGCTTCAGCTGCTCCTGTGTGGTGTCAAGTACATGTTTTGATCTTGATCTGTGATCACTTTATTTGCCCCCATACTAGGTGTTAATGGTACCTGTTGCTCTAAGCCTCTCTAAATTTCCAGATGAACCTGAAACATCAGAACTGTGCCCACCCACAACTAATACATCTCATCACTCTCAGCTGTAATAAAACACTATTGGTCAGGAAAAAAAAAATCTGTAAGTGGATTACAACCCTTCAGACAAGAAAGTCAGGGAAAACATTTCAGTACTAAATGGCAAACTGTTATGTGAGCAGAGGTTAAATTTCAATTCCAACCTTCTTCCCCAGCTGCTGAGTCTGAGTGTCAAAAGACATGAAAGAGGATTAGAAGGATGGTGTGAAGAAAATACTTTAATTTTTTGCAGCTGTGCTGGCTTACAGTGAATTAATAAACACCTGCAGAAAAGCTTGAGATAAGCATTTAAGGTATAGAGTTATGTATAGGAACTATGCAAGGAAAACTGATACAGTTTTCAAAGCCAGTTAAACTAGATACAACTTTGCCCTAAGCAATACTTTGTCCCATGAAATACACTCTAATCAGGCCAGAGAAGCTGTGAGGTTTACACTCACTGGCCCCTGACAGTACATAGTAGTCTGAGCTCACCTATTAGGAGCCCTTTGGTTATTTATCCTGTTCAGCTTTTAGTGATTTCACACAAAATCTTTTTTTCCCACTTGAATCCTGACCAAAAGAAAGAGTAAGTTAATTCTTATATTAAACAGAAAATCAAAAATCTAACTTGCAGGTGATGACACTGCTCAGATGCCACTCTCCCCTATGCAACTGCAGCACATTTTGTGCTGTAGATTTGTGTGTTACAAAGCTCCCCAAATTTTTAGGGTATTATCTCTGCTTCGCAATTACTGAAACATAAGCCTTTTGTGTTGTCTGTGGCACAATTCTATTGGTTTTTGACATCATTTTAATGGGAAGAGCACACAACTCTGCCTTTACAAAATGAACATTCCCTCAGTCTGTGAAATACTGAGCACATGTAGGTTCTTGAATCACCCCATATCTTAAACTCTTCTCTCCCCACATCACCACAGTGCTCACCACCCTTATGTCCACTACAAGGAGTTCCTCAAGATCCAGATGGAGATGGCTATCTTTTCTGACACCCAACCTAATTTATTCAGAATTTAAGAAAAAAATTAGAATCCTCTTCTAGAGTAAGTGATCAACCAAGTAAAAGCCTCCTCCTTTGGTAAGCCATTTTATGCCTTGCTTTTCATACAGTTGTGGCTGGCATGTTTGCCAAAAATAGAGGGTTTGCTATAAAGTCTAGGCCTTCTTTAAACTCTGCTCGCACTTTCCAGCAAAATGCCTTCAAAATCAAACTCTTAAAAGATCTAGGAGATGAGCAACACCTACCTCTCCTTTTGCAATTACTTCACAGGAATGGAAAAATGATTCCAAGGCAGGAGAGAAGCACACAAGTCTATTTCTGTGCTTGAGTGGGTAGGACACCCACCTAGAATACGGTTCTGACTCTGTACATCAACTCTTTCATTGCTAATGGTCTGATGAGATTTAGGTTTAACTGAGTAGCTTCATTCTCACAGGGGCAGAGCACGATTCATCACTGCCAAACAGACTCAATTTAACAGCTACAGATAGAAACATTACAGAAAGATATCCTGCTATGTATTCTTCTTTAGATGCTGAAAGCTTGCTCCCAAATTATTTAGATATAAAGAGCACTTAAAAATTATTAAATTGTATAGAACAGTGTGTATGCTGTGCTGACATAATCATAAAAACTATTTCGTGGACATAATCTAATGAGAAAGATCTGATAATTCACTGTAGTTGGTGAAATTCTGGATGACATAGCTCATTCAGTCCTGTACCTTTAGGTAACTGATTCAGACTCAGTGAAAATCAATAGTAACTGAATCTTCATGCCTATTTACTCCAGCTCAGTTGAATAAATGAGTGGAAATGAAGTAATCCCTTGGATGAAATTTGTATTGGATAAATGTCTATATTCCAAAAGCACTTACTACTGGCAAACTTAGACATGTTAGGAGAGAAGATATGGATATGGAGAATATTTAAGTAAAAGAAGAAAGGCTTTTTCAGAGTTTGTCTTAAAAGTTGCATCTGGACAGAATTCATCCAGTGCATCATTATGATTGTTGTAGGAAAGCAGAGCAGATTCTCTATGAGTTTCTGGAAGAAGCCACATGGTTTGACCATACCAGACGGATGGTTCCTAAAAGACTGCAAAACGAAGCATGCCACAAGCACAAGAGAATAGCCAGGCAGGTCACATGCTGACACCAAGAGTTGTCAAGTCCTGGCTCTGCCTCTAGCGGTCAGCACACCTAGTCAGTACACCATGGTGGTTGTGTCTCACATGGACTCATTTGTACAGGGCCAGCAGGTCAGGCAGAGCAAGCAAGCAAATGTAATGGCAGTGCCACAGACCGTGTGCAAACAAAAATCAGAAGCAAGGCAACACGTGCTTTCATATCACAAGGCAAACTATGGCTTCAAAGGAAGGAGCGACAGGAATTGCTGTGACTTAATGTGAGCTGTATGCCGCCAACATCAGGCCCCTGATGGCAAAGGCAGCTCCAGCTACACGTGGGTAACACGTGCTGCTCTGTGGCAGGTGGCACATACACGCAGGAGAGGCTGTGGCCACCTCCCCTCCTCACCATGTTGGGACTCTGTCTAGGTCTTTGACATTTGCAATGCACAGACTGGAAAGTTCTCTGCAGTGGTCTGAACCCTGTAACATAGGTAAGCTTTTCCACAGAGGCAGTGGGGAGCTGCCTTTGGGCACTGCGATTCCCTTGGAGAAATTGTTTTCCAGAAATCTAAATATCAAACTTCTTGCTTTCTCATTGACATTCTGAGGTATCCCCTCACAGCCAGTTATTTACTGAGTACAAAATAGTACGATATCTCAGAAAGCTGTTATGTTTTGCTGTTATGTTTTTAAACTGCAGAGACTATCTGTTCCTTTAGATCTGCTTTCCATTTCTGTCATGCACATTTATGGGGGTTTATTAGATATAAAGAACATCTAACAGCCTTGGTGACCAATACATATAGAAAAGTGCTAGTCTGAAGCTATTGAAAAACACAAATATGAGACAGATTTGTCGTACATACATCTCAACTAGTACTTATTGTCTTTATGACTGACCAATTGTAGCTAATTATTAGACTCCTTTTCTGGACAATCAAACACAGAAAATTCAGTAAAGGCTGCCCAGATCAAAATGTCTGACTAGACACTCAGCTTTAAAAAAACCCTCCCACACTTGGGAGCTCAGCAACATGAATCACGGTTAAAGTCTGATCTTTTCTCCCCTCTCCAGAGTGCAGCAGTGTCCAGGAAAGGATCCCAGGAATTTAAATACCGTTTTGTAGCCATTTTCCGATGAAAGAGAAAAGTAAATAAAAACAATGTTTAGTTGTATTGCGAGTCAAACGAAAGTACACAGAGATTCCCCCAGCCAAACTCTAGGCAAAAAGCGAAGTCTCTTTCAGCCAAGTTCCTGCAGAGGGAAGCTGTGTGAAAGAGCCAGGAGACCCTTTCAAATGGAAAGTCTTTGGGCAGTGTACAGCTGGCTATCTCTCCTCAGGCTAGAGAGCAAGGGGCACGGATGACATAGCTCTGCTTCTCTCCTGTTCTCTGGCTGGTGGAATGACTGCTAAAAACAATCTGCAGCTGGGGATCCCCCCAAAGCAGCCCTCAGGCTGCTGTGGTTTATCACAGTTATGAACTTGTCTTTGAGATGCTCCAGAGGACACAAAGGTGGTGCACGTTCACAGCAACTGGCCAGCAGCTGTGCCCAGCACAGCTCAGATCCAGATGTTTCTGCTGCCAGCTGCATTTCCAAATATCCATTGCAAATGCTACAATATTAATACCAAGGACTTACGAATACCTGCATCATGACTGACATGTTGTGGTCTTTCTCATAACCACAAGTTCTTTTCCTCTGACCTCTGGCCAGACTAATTCAGACCATCACAGACTGGAATATTGCATCTCTAAGGAATGCATCTGTTTTTAAGGACTATGTGCTCAGGGGGATTTCAGACTACTGTTGTGCCACCTGCAACGAGGTGCCATCTGGGCTTTAGCTGTGTGGAGCCACTGGCTGCCAGCCCATAGCCACCCAGTCCTGGTCCTTTGGCCTTGCCTGACACAACCCCACACCTGAACCAAACAGTCAAATTAAACTTGGTCAGCTAACATAATTTCTATGGGACTTTGTACCACTGCTTCAGGGTTCCCTTCTGGTTTTTTGTCATGGGTATAGTGGCAGTTTTTGGTTTCTATGGTTTATCAACCGTTTCCCTTACCAACAGATCTATTCCTCTGACTGAAAGTCTGGCACAGCTGGAAACTAGAAGCAAAACCACAAGTGAATGGCCTGGCACTTACCACCCCTCTCCAACCACAAACCCATACAGTTACTGGATTTGACTAACGGCTATCAATCACCCAAACTGCAGACAAACAGATATCGACTAGAAAAGGCTTGAGGGAAAATGTGAGCTAAAACCAACATGGTATTTTACTTTTAATGAGATGATGCTGTCTTGGAAACACGTTTATTTCTTATTTGACAATTATGGCATTATTCTGACTGTTTGCCCTTCTCTCTATTAATGCATTTATCCTTTGACTAAAGCCAATGCAAGCTCTGCCTTGGAGGTCAGGTTAAAAAGAAAACAATCCTCATTATCCAAAAAATTGTAATAACGTGAACAAGTGCAGCTTTCTGCTTCCTTTTATGTAAAGTTTCCTTAAGTGTGAAGCAGAATGTCATTATTGTTCCATCAGATCACTAAGGTCACTAAGTTAAACTGTGGCTTGTGTCCATTCAACTTTAAAAATGCTTGAAAAAAATTCATAATATGCTAGCCTCTTATCCGGGGAGGAAGAAAAAAAATCCCATTTTATTAGGTCCAGTTTGGAAAAGTTATCAGCCTCCCACACACCCCTATGCACATGAATGGCAGAAGAATAAAGGATGAAAAGTGCAAAGCACAGGATTTTGAATGCTGACAAGATCTTTCTAAGGAACAAACCTTCTCCCAGTACAGTTGGTCTGGACTGTGGTGAACTTTTACGGCATTTGCAACTTAAATCATTCTTGTAACAAAACAAGATAATTTCCGAAAATGGCAGAAACAAACTCAGGCCAGAATTGTACAGTACTTTGGTTCAAAGGTTGCAAATTAAGCTGTGTAGCTTTTACAGTTCTAAGCTGCAACATCCACCACTGCTTGTTAGAACAAAAGACAAAACAGAAAAAAAAAAAGTTGTTATTTTAGTTCTTTCTGCTACCAAGATCTAACTGCAAGCAAGCACACAAGTGAACGATTACACTTTGGAGCTCTTGGTCCACTAGATATGTTGGTTTAAGGTTCACTGGAAAACACCAGATAATGTGATTACAAAGTCTGTGTTTAAATTGCTGCATGATAAAGAAAACAGTTCTCTCTTAAACCACATTTAAAATGTTTGGCAGTTTATATGGAAAACCTAACTTATAAGCAGCATTCATGGCTGTACTTACTCAGTTGCTTTTTGCCATGTCTCTACTGTCTTGGTTTTATTATACCTTCCCTCCCAACATCCATCCAAAAATACATCCTATTTTTTCTTTTGTTAACCAATTCCTCTGCTGCTGTCTCTAGTTCTCCTTTCCAACTTAAAGAAGATTGAAAATATATTACAGATCTTTTCTCTGCTTTTGAAAGACATTTCAGAAATGCGTTGAAAATAAGAAAATGCAGCATTAGAAGGAAAAGTTAAGCTAAGAACTGAAAAGAAGTAGAAATTTTCCACATATAGGAATACAGGATCTAGTAGGCAAAGCCAAATATTCCTACTGCTTGATAGCTACTATGCCCACTTGAAACAGTGAGGGCTAAATTATCATATATGCAGAAGCACAGGAAAATAGCTGACAAGGAAGTAAGATGCATCTGAAATGATACTGTGTTTTAGAAATATGCCTTACAATTTGTTGCATGGCAGTATTACTTGAAACGAGGCTCCTTATTACCTTCAGAGCATCTTTTCAGACAGTGTTCATGGTACTATTCTTGTATGTGCAGAAAGGTAAAATAAAACTGGTCTTCACTACTGTCAGTCAGAGTTGTTTTTCTTTCTCACGTTCAGCATGTTCAGGATTTCATCCACACTATCCATACACATAGCAAGAAGTTAAAATACCAGTCTGTTGACAATTCACAATGGTGTGCAAAGAAAGATTCTCTTAGAAAGACAAGGAATATAATCTTTCCCTAGAGAAATCAGGCTAAGTTTATCAACTGATTTCTGTTTGAGACAGTTCTGTTTATGGTGATTTATATGAATATGTAGTTTTTCTGTTCTGCTGCCATCCAAACCCAAGTATCTGCAGTCACATCACTGATGCACTTGGGCTGCGCCAGGAATATGTCCTATACTTAGAAAAACAAGCATCTATATTCAACTGCAAAGTATTTTGCTGATAATGTTTCAGTGTATGATACTTTACTGTTGATTACAGGCTTTAAACAAATGTTTCTGCTTTCCCAATGGTTTGGATAATTGAATAATATTAATGGAAATAAAAATTTAAGTAATGATATACTGTTACTTATTTGAAGTGACAGTCATTTAGCACACATAAACAACCCCCCCGTTGGGTATGCATTTGCAAGGCTATAGATTGATTATTCCTCAGGAGCATTTAACAGCAAAACAACTCATCATAAGCAATGACTAACCTAGGCTATGTCAGGAGTAGAGGGCACAGTACTTTTAAATTTCCAAGCAATTCTCTGCAATAGCAGCATTTGTGTGAACAATTTCCCTCAAAGCCCACTGTCCTCTTTACTTCAATCTCCAAATGAAGAACACACTTAGGCCATGGAGAACCTGTGGCTCTCTGTTGAACACACGTTGCCACTTTTTTTTCTTTTTCTTTTTTTTTTTTTTTAAGTGCAACCTTAAAAGCCTGTATCTGTGAGAGATTAGCACCTACAGAACAGCTAATTCAGACCAAATGAGCGGAAGGTGAAACTGATGCTAGTTAGGACAGACGCAAGGAAGAACTGGACTGCAGATTTCTTGGGAGAGAAAAGCTGCCTGTCCCATACAAAGTACTAGCGAACTGCAGGCGCTGTTACAAGTTATCACTTTGTTGCCTCTGGTAACAAATGGGAGTTGCACATCTTTCTCTGGTAAGGACATGCATACAGTAGCTCACATACTCATGGCTCGATTTCCTTTGTAGCTAGCTACCTTTTCGTGTTTGTGTGTGTGGTATTTTAACAGACAGGTAAAAATAATCATTGTTAAACTGGGGCAAATTTAACTTACACACACTCTTTTGCTTGTGCTATGAAGCCTCATGAAGCCCAGAAGAGAGACTGAATTCCATCCTTAGCCTCAGCTCTCAGCTGACAGATCTTTATAGCTCCCACATACATTGCAACCCTTATTTTGAACAAAAGTCTCACAGTCCTGGGTTTATATCACAGATGAGACAGCTGAAAGCTTGTACAGCATGACCGAAAGAAGTGCAAGGCATGGAAGCTGGGGACACCACTTTGCAACACCCTCTCCTGCCTTGTCAGTTTGCAGCACTGTCTTTTACCGTGATCGCTTCAAGTGCTATAGTGTGCACATTAACAGAGAATAGCTTTGCCACTCTTTGTGCCACCCTGTCACACTGAATTGTTTCTGAAGAGGTTACAACCTCCTTTGAAGTCAGGGTTAATATCAACAACAATTTCAGTGAAGCCAAAACTTCACTGCATGATGCCTTTAAAAAGTTAGTCTTTTCACTCAGTGGCAGAAGTTCATACTTCCCTATCAAGTTTTGGAGACAGCTTAAAAAAAGGTGTTCCTGTTACTCTGGGCTATTTCTTTTTGCAACCACTTGACCATCTTCATCCCACAAAGCATTAACTGAAACTTCAGCTACAGAGCTGACTTTGCTGCTCTTTCTTTGCTCATGAGGTGAGTAGAGGTAGAAGTGAGGTGCACATTATGAGTGGATCCCCCTTCTTAGAATCACATGAACATTGGGGTTGGAGGAGACCTTGAAGATCATCCAGTCCAACCACCAATCCAGTACCACCATAATCACTCGAGAGCTATAGCCCCAAGTGCTACATCTATCTCTTGAACATTTCCAGAGACAGTGACTCCACTGTCTCCCTGGACAACTTATTCCAATGCCTGACCACTCTTGGACTCAAATTTTTTTCTAATACCTAATCTGAACCCTCCCTGGCTCAGCCTACAGCCATTTCCTCTTGTTCTTTCATCTGGGACATGGCAGAAGGGACTGGTCCCCACCTCAGCACAACCTCCTTTCAGGCAGCTGGTAGAGAGCAGTGAGGTCCTGCCCCAAGTCTCCTTTTCTCCACAACAGCCCCAGCCCCCTCAGCTGCTTCTCATGGGACATATTTTCTAGACTTTTCACCAGCTCCATTTCCCTTCTCCGGACACATTCCAGCACCTCAATGTCCTTTTTGAAGTGAGGGACCCAGAACAGAACACAGCACTCAAGATGTGACCTCACCAGGGGAGGTCTGACTACAGAGGGACAACCACTTCCCCAGTCCTGCTGGCCACACGATTCTCATGGTCTCCTTCCACAGACCCGTTCTACCACCTGGTTCTGTAGTTGACACGTGAAAGTACACGCCATGGATCTGGTGACCGCACTTCAAACTGTACTAATAACTTATGGCTTGTTTGGAAAGGGGAATAAACTGTAATTTAGTACTTTAGATTATTTACAATTACTCAATACCCTAAGACATTGTACCTAAGAATGAATATGTGTACTGCTAGTTTTTTTAAACCTGATGTTTTATCATTCTAGGCAGCCTGCAGGTCCCAAATCCAGTGTTCACATCACCAGAGTTTTGATATTATCACACCTGTACACATTATCTAGAACAACAAGTCCTAAGCTCACATTTTTTTCTACACACAATGATGTAACTCCTCTAATTGGACAAATTTATACAATTGAAAGATGACTTATATGCCATTAGCCTGTTTACCTGTCTGCTATTTGTGTCCACCAGGGAACTTGGCCCACCATAGGTATTTTAGTAGAGTCACACATCTCTTATCTGCTGTTAGAATTTTCAAGCACAGTTGCCAATGCAATAACTGTCTCACATATATTAGGAGTTGACAGAGTAGGCTGAAAAACGAGACAACTGCTAAAAACATGATTTAATATTTAAAAATGAATAAATAATAACCTCATACTATTCATGCCAATCTTGTGGCTTATGAATTTCTGGGACTGATGATTTTACCAACAGCAGGCTAATTAAAACCCCATGGAGCTGGTGCATGGACAGTGTCAGTAAGAAACTCATGTGAATGGAATTAATTTCCCTCCTGGATAGATGAAGCTTGTTGCACTGAGATAATACTGTTTTACTTTTGGTTTGGTGAGGTGGAAAAGGGTTGTGGGAGAGAATTGTCTTTCCAGTTTTGGGTTTGAATTGGTGCCTGTAAACATGCAGTCACAACACTGGCCACTCTCCAGTGTATGACTTCTTCAGCTTGACTGTGCTGTGAATATAGCAGAGGCTACAAAAACTAATAGTCTCTGATGATGATTTTTAGCTCTGTAAAAAGGGAGCAAAGGGAGTCAGACTCAGCTGCTTGTTTAATATTATAGTTTAATGTGCCTATCTGGAATTGTTACATAGATAGCCTCACTCCTGAGTCCCACACACACACCTACTGACCCCTACTCTGTGCAGCATTGAAATCATACAGGGGGGTGGTTCTGAAAACTGGGCAGGTATAGATGCACTAAGAATGAAGCATTCTGACACTTCTCAAGACTGCCTACTCAGAAGAGAATCCAAGACTGGTGATCCGAGTTTTCTTTTATAGACCATTTCACACAGATCTGAATCTGGGATTCTACTCTTTTTCCCCTTTCACCCTCATTCACCTGGATTAAGTATTGAAGCAAGAAGACACTCTCTTCTTTCCTAAAACCCTGGTCATGACTTCCTGCTTAGGAGCCACCCACACTCCTTGAGCCAGCTGGAAGAGTTTTATGTATCCAGACAGAAGTGGATGCTATTCCCATTTTTGCCTTTCTCTTTAATGATGTGTTCAATAAGTAGAAGGTACAAAGCCCTTTCCTATTGGCCTGGATATGCTCAGCCTCAAAGTGTATCTTTTCATAAGTAATTCAAACCTTTACCTAAACATTAAAAAAAAAGCCAAATGATGTCCCCATGCCCCCAGGCCCCTGTCAATCATGCCAGCTGTATCTCTTTAGGACTCTCTCATATGGTATCAAGCCATATATATAGCATAGCTTACCATTTCCCCTAGTGGTTTTTACATGCACCAGAGCTTTTAAAGCACAAAGAAAACAGGCACTATGACAAATACGTTTACTCTTTCTTTATACAATGACACTCCATCCAAATGTCTAGAAGTCACTGTAAACTGCTTAATTAAACAGGAAACTGAAAAACTGGAGCTGTCATACGAGGAATTTTTGAAGTTAAGTTTATTTTGGGGGTGCTGTCATCAGCAGTACACACAAGCAGGAAAGACACACAAAGCAGAATAGCTTCTGTGTACATAACACATACACCTGTGTATTGAGCAGTTTATTGCTGATCTGTAAAAAGAATAGGATCCTTGGGAATCTAACTGAGGGATTTTAGGATACAAACTCTATGCATTCATCTCTGCAGAAGCCTGTAAATCAGTACTAAAATTAAAATGTACAGTTTTAAAACAGCTATGACTTTATACAAACCTCAAACTGCAGGAGGAAAAGAGCTGAAAAGTGTAATTTGTTTAGCTGAATCAGCCAAGATGAGAGAAATGTTCAAATTTACTCTAGGTGTGTCTAGACAGAGATATATTTATTTATTTTTTATGTGTCCCAGTCCTTTATACACTTCTGTGTATTTCGGATCTACTTCTTAAATAAATACTTGGCTTACACTTGTCTAAAATTTTTTAGATTAAGGGTCACTTAAACTGAGGTTCCATCCACTTAAGAGACATAGTAACCTGTAACACAGACACTGGACCATTCATACAGAGCTCACTTTTCTTCTGCACTTATCCAGGCTTAAAACACCCTCACTGTGTTTGTGACAGCCTACAAAATTCTATTCTAAAAGCAAATTCAAACTGTCCAACGTCTCCTTGACATAAACAGGATTTTGGTATCTTTTGTGATGCTGTGTAGTGTTTTATTATGAAACCCATTCCAGTAAAGTCCCTGAGATATAAAAATGCCCATAGAAGTCTCAGTATATTTCTTAAAAGTGACAGACCCTTAAGATTTTTAAAAGAGAAAGCAAAAGAGAGTAGGAAAAGAAAGCAAAAAGTACCCAGTAGGACAGCAAAACAAAAAGATTGTTTAAATACCAAACCCATGTTTATCATGCAGAGTTTTAGCTGCATTCTCATACTCTTATCCTACCAACACCAGTGGAAATACAGATTGGTGATTACCCAAGGGCACTACCATTTCCCAGCAAAACTGTTATTGCATTTATTCAATCTTTTGCATGTACTCCATGGAGTTTGCAAAATTTTACATTTTATTGCTACCAAGGTCACAGTAACTAACATGGGCTTTCTTTCGCAATCTATCAGAAGAATCCAAAAGACAACACAGATCATGCAGAGAGTATTGTAACGTCAACCCACAGAGCTACCATTTAGGACTGTTTGCTGTGGCTTTATGGCAAAGAACCTTGAGAACAGTCTTCCAAATCATGCTTGTACACTGAAGCATGTAGAAGTCAAAACGTTTGCAATGAAAGACCATAGTACATACAGACTTGGCAGATTCCTGACCTCTACAGTTTTTGACAGTCTCCCAAATGTAAAACTGAGAATGTCAGACTGACCCTACATCTGGCAAGAAAAATGGAAGTCCTGGTTTTACCGAACTCGTTCAAATAAGATTCATTTCCATAAGAAAAAAATACTGATTTTGTAATATTAATGTAATATTTGCATTTATATATAAGTAGAAATTTTAATTTACTGTGTGGATTTGGAGATTCAGAAAAGCTCATACACCATTACAAGAAAAATAAAATTAAATTGGAGGAGTTTGTATGTGGCAGTATTTCTTATCTGTCAAAATGCTTCAAATTAAATGAGAGGAAAAAGAAGTTTTGAGCATGTAATAAAGTTCTGCATTCATTTTTTGGCCTGTATCACTCCTATTGCAAATGCTAAAATGAAGATTTTTGACTGTGCTATTTAAATCAGAAAAACATCATCAGCTTAATACTATTGTGAATATGTCGATATATGGGCTAAGACAGAATCTTTAAAAGTTTGCAATGGAGAGTTTAAGTGATATTCCTAAAATCCTCATTCTTTTTTTGTCTTGTTTTCTGACTTCATTTCTGAGTCAGAGACAGGGTGGAGGATAACTCTACCCAGGCCATTTGACCAGGCAAGAAGCCCAAGAAAAATGATTTTTCCATATAACATTAATAAGTAGTAAAATCCCAAATTTATTTTTCAAGACTTCAATTAGTATTTGAACTTACTGTATAAATCACATAGTTCTTTCTCAAGGTCCTTATAGCATTGCACATCCTTGTAAATTGTACTGATTCTGGGGTTTAGGTGACCCATTTTTCTTTCACATTTTCTTTCTGTATATCCTTTGGCTTCTGCATGGCTGTTACAAAATGCTATACAGTTTCTACATGGAGATCACCCAGGTGATGACAACACGCACTTTTTGCCTTTAGCTCAACCAAAATTCAAGTGATTGGGTTAGTATCAAGACAGGTTTAGCCTATTAAAACTCTTGTAGGTTTTATCCTCTCCACACCCTACATGGTACAACTTGCACATCAGTGTCTTTCCACAGGCAAAGACCACGACACAAGAGGGACTCTTGAATTCACAGCTCACCTGCATCCAGCTCTAATATTTTGTAGTGAGATAGCTCTGATTTCATACAATCAGCTAAAAAAAAAGCCATTTATCTTAAAGGATGGGGCTGACTGCATTTAACATGTCTGTTACCCTACCCTCAGGCTACATAAGTTATTCTTTAAAAAAATCCCACCTCTAGAAAACAACTTTACAGCAACTTCTTCAATCTCAAATATCCCAAGAGCAGACTGCAAGCAAACACCTGATGCTTCAAGGCACAAACTGCAAAGGAAGAAGACTCTGCTGACCACAGTGTCCTGCCTTCCTCAGGATAAATCCTTTCCAGAATCCAGCTTTACTTAAATTGATCAACAGCCTCACTCACCCAGTTTTATCTGCACTTGGATTCAGGTTAAATCAGAATACAACAATGCTCATGCAAGTTTTACCAAGAGCTGAGACTCTCATCAAAAGAGACTTCAAGGTAGCAACAAGTATGAATCTGCAATGGACATTTATATTTCACACTGCAAATAAAACATCCTATCAGACCTTTCCAATATAAACATGACTTGGTATATTGTAACAGGCATTACTGCACATTTTTTCAAATGAAAAGCATGAAGAAAATAAAACTGTATTTCTTACTTTCGACGGAACATTTCTGCAAATATGCAGCCAACACTCCAGAGATCAACTGCTGTTGCATAACTGGACTGAAGCAAGACTTCAGGAGCTCTGTACCACAAAGTAACAACCTGCAAAACAAAAAGGAACAGAAAAAAGAGTGCTTAGCTGCAGAATTACAACCTCCTAAGTGCTGTATGTACAGCTTCCACTTAGTTTAATCTACATTGTAAAAACTCACATACTGGGGCAAGTGGTTTAGCCAGCACATAGAAAAGGGTCCTGTATGGAAAATCCCAGTATCCATAGCTGCAGTGATGATGACTCAGGATGTGAGACCATTTCTTGTGAAGAACATTGCAATTCAGGGTACAACAAAACTAGAATTTGAGAGTACAGCACGGGTGTGACAATCACAGTACCATACCACACTATCAGCAACTCTTTGAAGCTTTTGCAGCTTACAGACCATAAACACTTTCCAGAAGAGATTTGGATTCTCCATAGGGCAAATATTAGCCAATTGAACAAGGCCTTGTTTTCCTAACTTTTGTGGATGCAGGTGTAGTCACCAGAGCCAAAGTGGAAACAAATGAGGCAGGGAATACTGTGGGTTTACCCAAAGGACAAATCAGAACCTGCAGCATGTCTGTTCTCAGCCCTTTATGGTTTATGTACTATTTTCTATAAAAGAAATTGGGTTAACTGAAGTGCACAGGCCAATTAGGGTAAAAATGTTTGACCTGCCTCAAAAGTTGTCTCTGAAGAAACTGAAGAAATTATAACTTTTTTTTTTTCCTCCAGATGGATATGGATTAAGTCAAACCCTTCTCAAAGCTGTCCCTTACCAAAGGCATCAGTGCTGTCTACTGTGGTTTCCTAGCACACAAAGGAACCCTAAACTGTCAGTTTTTAACTAAGCAACACAGCACAAGGATTCCTGGCAGATTCCTGACCTTTACAGTTGTGTGACTCTGTCTGCCCATGTGCTGCTGGTCAGACCAGCAGTAACTTCTCTCACACTGTATGTTCAAATGACACACTCTTTCCCACGGACATGCGCCACGTAAAGCACCAGCTTTTAGGCTGTTCTTGTCCTGGTGGTTATGTCACAACTCATTATAAGGACCCAGAGGGAATTTTACTGGCACTGCTCCATCAATGTACTTTGATAAGTCCTGCTCACTGAACCCATAACAGAGATGAGACAGTTTATATTTATCCTTTTGTATCCCACAAGTAGACCAAATAAAGACGAGGCTGACTGTCTCTTCAAGATATTTGTAGAAGAATATAAGGAGCTTCTGCAGAGTCCTGTGTGAGCTACTATCTCGCTAGAATATAATCTCAGAGCCACAGGAGTATTCCACTCCTGAATACAGTTATAATCCAGCTATAACAACATACGACTGCCAGCTAAGTGCCAATATTTTCTTACTCTGTGCTATAATTTAATGACTGTTAATATGAGGACTATTAATATGACTATTAATATGAGGACTGGCAGGGTCTTTACAATTACTGCTTTTTTCTTCAACAAATACGAAGATGGGAGATGTAACATTCAGGAGGAATGTGAACTAAACCAAAACTCTGGAAAAAAAAAAAGGATAGAAACAAAGAAAATAATAATGAAAATAAATTGTAAAATTATGTTAACATGGTGAGTTAACAGGATGGTGAGTTCTGAATTTCAAGACCAACACAAAGAAATGTGTAAGAACAGTGGTTTTTTTAAATGATAACAACATAATTGTCTTCTAAGAAAAATAACAATGGAAGTAATCTGCTGAATTTGCTGGTCAAAGCCAGATGAAACAAAAGCAAATACAACATTTGTTACAATTGTTACATGTCACAGCCTTTGGAATCACTGAATGGCTACCGAAGGGAGGTTCATGGATATTTGCAAGAGTGGTCATATTTGCTAACAGTTCTTTTAAACACTTTGATGTTTCTCTATCAAATTTGTCTATGAAACAGTCCAATAACACAGGAAAAAGTACTGCACTGGCAAGCTACACTTCCACATACCCATCCATGGAAACAGACTCCTGTGTGAAAGCTGGGCTTTACCTTACTCCATTTGTCTTGCTACCATACCAGTGATGCTTTTATGAAACAGTTCTCTCTATAAAAACCAACAAAGTTTCTTCAAGAGAGATTCACTCCAAGGAAAGAAGACAAATACAACTAGAGGTCAGGGATTCTCTCTGGAGATGCCCTGTCTGAATCAGATATAATTCCTCCTAGAACATGCTATTTTTCCTGATGCAGACTTATCTCTCAAACTGAACTATGCTTTTATTCTCACATTTGTGAGTACATTTGTGGAAAAGCTTACTGAAGTAATATTGCTTTGAGAAATTAGATGTAACAATCTCAACCCATTGCTATTTGTGAATAGCTGGGTGTAGTGTCAGAAGGAAGAGCTGTGTGATCTCTGATCTGTGGGAATACCATCAAATCTCATGATTCCTGGTTTAAGGTCCACATAGCTCTTCTCACACAGAGCATAAGGATGATTTATTCTCCCCAATCCCACAAGCCCTGCAACATTAAAGCTCTGCACTCTCATGGGCAAAGAATCAGAGGATGAAGTCCCCTGGGGGACCAAACTGAAGTCCCTTCCAGATGAATGTGGCACAGGAGAGCTGCTCCTTTCCTGGGAGATGCATCACAACTCCTGCCCGTGTCCATGCCTGCTCAGGGAACAGTGCTGTTTTCAGATGGCTGCGGAAGTGTGCAGCACTTGCTGCTTCTCCCATGTGACCCCTTACTGGCAAGTTCCCCAAGCATTTGCACTCTGCTATGCCCCATGCATGCATACACAGGGGACTGGGAGATTTTACATGAGTAATATGGAAAGCTAAACCTGTAAAATGTAAGATTTTCAGAAGACTAACAGTTGAATTTCAACTAATGCCTGACTGCATTATAGTCAGAGAGAAAGGAATCTGTGTTGAGCTGTTTTGATATGCTCTGTCATTAATGTGTCATTCTAAAAGTGATCAAATAACCTTTATGGTTTGTAACATCCAAGTCTGTGTTTCAAAATGTGAACTTGAAAGGGATCAAAATGTACTAAATGTCAGTTCGCACACACGTAATGCCACAGATGACTCCTTCTGTGGTCACGGTCTTCTCCTGAAAAGCACAGGATGATGTGTATGATGCAGTGGTTTTGACAGTTTCACACTCTCTCTTACCATAGAAACCAAGAAAATATTTATGGACATTCCATTAACATTTGCAAATAAGTAGAAATGAAAATTATTCTGAACACAGGATATGGTGAGGCTGAACAAGCAGGTCATCACTTCCTCTTTAGCACGGTTCAGAGTGAAAAAATGCTTTGCTTAGGTAAGTCAAACTACCAGGGAGACAAGGTCTCCCTGAGCAACAGCACACTTAACAGAGCTGCTTGATTAAGTCCAATTTTTAGGATGAGAAAAGCATCAGTACCTGCATCAGTACATCTCAAATTCTGTCTCTCTTGAAAATCTGACACACATGAAATGCAGCACATGATGACTGCTCTGTAGGAAAAGGATTCATGTTCACATGCTGATGGAGATCCTAAATTGTGCAAGACTCCAAAATACTTTGGAGGCTGTTGACTTTAGTGACCACATTGCATTTCAGTCCTCTCAACTAAAAAATTTCTTTCCACTGCCTTGTCCTTGCTTCTCGCCCTGGCTGGTCTCTCAGCTCCTCTTACACCAGCCAGGTTTCTACCACATGTCCCATGACCTCCTGGCTTCTTTCCCCTGCCTGCCTCTGCCTTCCTGTCACACACACCAGTGGTCCCCTGACAGCATCACCAAACATGCCTAATTCCCTGCAACTCCTATGCAAACGCTTGGGTGGACACAGCCTGCTGCCCTGCTGCATCCCATGGGCCTCTGCCTTCCCTCACATTCCTCATCAGCACCCCTGCACCTCCAAATTCCCCCAAATTTCACACTTTGTCCTCAATTCTTCCACCTGCCTCCAAATGCTCCTGGGCAAAGCTAGGTCCTTTCCCCCCTTTAGCTTCTTAGCCCACTATACCTGTCCTGAAGGTATCCTGAACATGTTCATATCCTGAACAGATCCAGCTACATATGAACAGACTGAGAATATTCACACAGTGGAAGAAGTAGGTACCTAAAGATGTAACAGAAGTTCCTTTTCCAGTGCACATTCTAGGTTTCTACTATCCAGATAAGATTGGATGGTATCAGGTAAGAATGGTAGCAGTAGCTGCAGATCACTTCTAATTATTTAAAAGCTAATAGATTTAGGCAGCACTTCATGATGAAAATAAATTATGTGTATCTGAGAGACAGAAGAAAGGAAAAGAATATCTGCAAAAGTCTAGTGAGGCTGTCTGACTCTCTGAAGAAGGAAACGTGCTCTGTGAGAAGCAACGGCAGAACTGCACTTAGAGTTAGATGAAGAAAGAGAACTTCATTTTGAAATAAAGCCTTACTACACCTGACAGATGGGGCTATCGGGCACCACCTAGCCCAAGGACCTTCAATCCTTTGCCTCACGTTGCCAGTTTCTGCTGAAAAATCAAATTAGTGGGAAGCGTCTATCTAGGCATTGTGTCAGTCTCATATAATTTCCATTTACTTTACAGAACAGATTTTCATTTTTGCATAACTGCTCAATTTAAATGGATCTGCACAATATACAGCCCTTTCCAAATATAGTTGCTGTCTGAATAGTATTCAGTTCAAAAAAGACAAAGACAAACAGTGGTTTAGGGATGGGGTTGAGTAACACAGACACAAAAGACTACATTTCAGTTTGCCACAGACTTTAAGTACAGACCAATGCCCAGTTGCACAGCTACACGAACAAAGCAGGGATCAGACTGTAACACAGCAGCTATGTCTGTGCTAGGAAATTAAATGGGACAGGAAATGTTCCTTTGGCACTGCAACCAGAAAGTACAGAGTGGCCTATGTCCATATTATTAAATTCTCAGCCTCCCAAAAAAGGTGACCGCATGCAAACTGCTTATTGGGAATAGTCTTTGGTCCATGCTTAACTGCCAGCGCCTAGGAACTGTCTGGGGAAGGGCTGGTTGGAATAACTCATGCCAGAAACCATTCTAATAATTTAACAGTATAGACAATTGAGCTCCAGTACCCACGAATGTTTTCTGGCACTGTTTAATCTACCAGCCAGTGAGTCACGCTGTGGCCCCGGGTCTTCCTTTCACTCCAGAAGGAAGGCATTTTGCTATGCTGCCCTCATCTCCTCTGATTCAGAGGTGGCTCCACAAGAGTGATGGGGTGGGGGAGGCATGGCCTACTCCTCATCTCACCCAGCAACTGGTCCCACTTTATCCTAAATGTGTTGCACAGGTCAGATGAACACACCATCCATGGGGAGAATATGACTGGCCCACATGTAGACATCTTCCTTTTAGATATCCAAAGCTGGATGAAACTAACTCTATACTAATTAGTTCTGA
The DNA here is from genome assembly GCA_013400435.1 of Pycnonotus jocosus. Classification (NCBI taxonomy): domain Eukaryota; kingdom Metazoa; phylum Chordata; class Aves; order Passeriformes; family Pycnonotidae; genus Pycnonotus; species Pycnonotus jocosus. The sequence goes on along the minus strand of VWYP01003901.1, from coordinate 110,164 downwards.
AGGGGCTTAGAAGAGGCCTGTAAAACCTTTTAAAACACTAACTTTCACAAAAATCATGCCACAAAAGAAATTAGCAGGATGCTTAAATTCACATAAAGTATCTTGAATCCAAGTGAAAATCTTCTTGTAAATATTCTGCTTTTGTGATTGTGGTTTCTTCTGTGGTCTTTTTGTACTGATTTTGTTAATTGTATTGGCCATTAGATGCTGGCTCATTTTGTTACCTAAAGCATTTCAATCTCATGAAAGATTACTTGCAAACTTATTTATTTTATTTTCCTTACAATGGTTCTTAAACTCAGGTTTTTTGATCAGTTCTCACGAACAAAGCTTTCACATGATCTTCAGGATATTTTGGACTGTTTTTCATTTATTTTTGCCCTTTCTTTTTGAGTAAAATAAGGGAACAAAACTACAGAATACATAGTACAGTATGCAGAGTCAAGCTCTTTAGTGTAGCTTCACGGTCTTCCAACTTCACAAAAAAAATCTTTTGCTTCAAACTGTTCACAAGGATTCAAGGTGGAATCTTAACAAATTCACTATGAACTTGCTACTTCATGGCTTGTTCTTCAGGTCCGGGACTGTAAAACAACTTGAGGAATTTTCTTGAAGTTTTGTAAGAAATGTCTTCTCAGCTGTATGACTAAGCTTGACACATTTGCCACAGATGAGCTGGAGAAGACAGAATTACAGACAAGCATATTGATTGAAGCCTGGCTTCAATCCCCATTGCAGAGGGAGGCTGTCTCTGCCTAATCCACCTCCCTCTCACTTGGTAGAAACACAGCTGAAAAGACTCCACAGAGACTGAAAAGAAGAAATGTAGTTTTTGAACTGAATATGCTGAAATGACTTGCTGGTCTGACAGTGTAACATTGCTTAAAATGAAGTCAATGTAATATTAAAAGCTGCTTAGGAAAAGAAAGGAATTGTTTAATAATGTTTCATTGCCTTCAGTTTGGAGTATGGACCAACAGCCAGGACTGAGCAGGGCAGAAGTGGCAATCCAGAGGGCTGGTGACACTAGGTTGTGACATGATGGCATTTCTGCAGGATCATGGGCCCTACACTTGTCCTGTGTGCTGCTCTGAGTTCTCCTGACAGCCCAAGGTGGCCCCACTTTCCAGCCCTCTTCACCATGCCTTGCTCTGCTCCAGCAATGATGATATTCCTAACCTCCATGTCAACCTCCATGCCCTCTAGGAACACTCCAAAGACCTCTGGAAGTGGATCACACCTATGTCACATCTGGAAATGATTTTTGTGTGTGTTTTTGTGTGCATGAGTCCCAGGAAATAAGGGAGGAGGTAGTCTGGAGTGTGCTGGAGGCAGGAGCAAGGGGAAAAGAGGCGAGGAGGGGAGGAGAGACAATGCCTCATTCCACTCTGCAGCACCACGCACAATAATTCTGGCACAGGCAGAGAACACGTTCAAAACCCACCTGTCCCACAGGTGTAATGAGGCCAAGATAGGGGATTTTAGCCTGTGCTAAATTTTAGCCTTTGTATAATGCTGCATTTTTCATCTCTGCTTTGGAAAAGGGGTTGTCTCTTTTACGTGCTAGTACCTGTCTTACTGTGTTTTCCTATCACTATCCTTAGAACATTCACTGAGCATTCTGCATTTATAATGCAAATCTAGGACTCTCTTTAATCGATCTCAGAAGACCTATCATCATTCCTAACTGAGACAGAGAAGGTAGTAATTGCTACATTATATGACGTGCTTTTGTTTCCAGGGATAGTATCTGCCCAAACAATTATACTTGTTTAATCTCTCTTTTCAGTAGTGGTTTTTCCACTGTTATTTAACTGGTTTTTTTCAGTTCCATCACAGAGATAGGTATGACTGTACAGAATGTTTCTTTCTCTAGAGAAAGATGATTTTAGTTTGTCTGTTTATAGAAACATTAAAATACATTCCCTTTTAAAGTAAGTGTGTATCAAACTACTCTAGCAGCTTTCAAAAGGCACTTCTTGACAAAAGATTTAGCTAACAAAACATGAAATCCTTTCTAGTGCTATGGGTCTCATGAAGGGCACATGGCAATACCAATTTTATCTCTTTATTCACAGTTGTCTCCATTTTGGCCACAAGTTTGATGAATTGCTTTATCAAAACTGGAACGAATGTTATGATTCCATGAGTTAGATCATCAAGTGAAAGATTATTTATTTATAGAAGACAAAAATCCTGATCACATGTACCACCCACTATCAAGTTGCTGGTTTAGAATGGGATCTCCTGGTTTTGATGCTAAAGCATTTGTGATTTAAAGGAAACATGGTCTAGCATCTACTCTAAGATAACATGACAAATAAAGAAGCCATTCATTTCTTAGATGTTCTACACACACAAAACTAACCAGAATTTTCCTTTTTTTATTTCTAGGAAGAACCACATCAGCCAGTGCGACAGTGCTGCTGAAGAGCATTTCTAAGTACATCCGCTGTCAGGAGGCATCAATGTGCGTGCGTGAGTGTTTGCACATTGTGTGTGTAGCTGAAGATACTCTACCTACATTCAGTGGCTTTTACCTTAAAAGTCTCTGAGCACGAAACATCTGTGTGGTACAGCTACTAGAAAGGAAAACAGGCTCTTAACATGAGGTAATATTTCAACCACTAGTGATTCAGACTTTACCTCAAAACTCATACAAGGAAATACATTTCTACTAAGCAGAGTATTTAACAGAATCCTCTATAGAGATGATATAGAGAACATTTCTGAAAGACTGCCTGAGACTTCAGGTGAGAAGTGTTTTATCTTTATACAAAAACACAGGAGCAAAAATGGTATCAGCAACACTACTCTACCTGATCCAGATCCCATAAAAGCCAGACTCGCCAGGCTTTGTTGTGTATTGAAATCAAAACCATGATTCTCTATTCTCTGAGCTGCAATGCAGCCTTCTATGGAATATGGGACAACTCAATTCTTTACATAAATGGTCAGCTTTGCATGCAATGAGACTTGTGCTTATATTGCAATGTATTTACAGACAGAGATACTTAACATCACTGAGAGCGACAGACTTTAAACAGAAGTAGCCATTCTTCAATCATGCTTCAAGATTCAATAATCGAATCTGTAGACAGAAACAGCAAATCCTAACAATCTATCTGACAACAAAAAAAACTCACAAAGGTAGAAAGAAATTACTTCTTATGCAGATCAAGCCAAACATCTACTGTAAGGAAGAAGACATTTCTTTCCACAATTCTAAATGAAACTAAAGCTAAAAAAAACCTAAAAAGTGGCAGCCTGAGACTGTACCTTGGAATACAGACCTGGGTCTGGCTGCAGCAATTTGGTATGTTTCCACTTGCTCAGCCACCTGTTGGTGTTAGCTAGTTCAAGGAACAGTCCTAACTTCTGGAAGCATACTTGGGCTTTGTTTCAGTTGCTTTGCTCTCCTCTACATCTTTGACCCACAACATCAATTCATCTAGCATATTCCCACTGGATGGCATCCACCTCTTCTACAGTCTCTCACATCACTTATGCCCTGTCCCCGGGAGCAGGAGAACACACAGCTCTAACCTGCGCGTAGGACCAAACCGTGGTCGTCTCCATGCCAAGATCCCCCAGAGCTGCCCTTGGGACTGCCTGGCCTTTCCTTGGGTTCATCAGACTAGAGAATCTGAGTCTTACCACCTACAGCTGGACTTGATAATGACGACCAGCTTTCCACTGCTACCAGAAAACCAGAGTCTGGTCGAGAGAAAAAGTGTTCCCACTTCCCAGGGTGCTGTGTTGGATTCCAGTTCTCAACAGGAAAAGCCTAAATGAAGCAAAACCATGAAGGCCACCACAGACCTCTCTCCCATGGAACTTGGGCCCACTTCTGTCAAGCCGTCTTGAATAAAAGGAGGAGATGCACAGAGAAGCCACAAAGAATGGATTAAATTGGGCCAGTTCTCTAGGTGAGAGGCTTTACTGTGGACAGCTTGGGAGTCTAGACAGCAGAAACTTGATGCAAACAAATTCTACAGGATACTATTTTCATTCAGTTGAGAATAAAACTTGGAAACGAATGTTGTGTCTGAAGGCAAAGTACCAATTTCACTGAGAGCCTAGTATAGTAGATAAAAGGCTGCTGGAGCAACGGTCATGTGAAGCAATAGCTTAGAGTAAAAACTCCTATATTACAGCAAAGCTCAAAGATAACCCAGGATTGCAAACTAGTCAGTTTCTCTGCAGTAGAAGCTTCACTTGGGATGTACCTGCCCTCACTACTTCACAAGGAGCAGACTTCAAATATCTCATCATCATGACAACCATCACAGAGCTGGGCCTTCCTACACCTATGGCATAAAGAATTTGAGCAACTCTGAACACTACAAATCTGTTCCACATTTGAAACTAAATGCAGTAGATTTTACTATGGCCTTACACAAATGTATGGCTTTAAAGTGAAGTAAGCAAAATTGTAAATGATACCACAGAGATGAAACTCCTGTGAAATGCCTTTCAAGAATTCCTTGAAATTACATTTGGGAAACAAAACCCTCATGAAACATTTTTCTTTCTAAAAACAATTGTGAAAGGAGATTTGTAACCACACACACACAAAAATAATAAAAAGTTGAACTACCCATGTACAGATGCAATATATGCATAGGTGTGTGCATTCATATATACTTAAACATACCACAGATCATTAGAAATTAGTTGAGTCTTGAAATTAACATCACCAGGCTAAAGACCTGCCACAGACATGTAACTTCCAGCCAAAAGCAAGGACTGGAGAGAAATGTCAAAAACAGTAAGATGCGTCTTCAGGCTGTCAGAATGTCACATTTAAGTAGCTTTGTGAGCTTATGACCAATAAAATCCACTGAGGTTCTGGAGCTCTTTGTAGGCATCTTTACTTACCAAATTATTCTTCTTACTCTGAGAGTGTCTGCGGGTCTTACGTGTAGATGGTCGCACACATCAGAAAGACCTGTACTGTAGAAACAAGCAGCTGTGCTTAGCTAAAGCACTACTGTGAGTGATGCATTTTTGGTAGACAGATACCCTGGGTAGATGGATGTTTTCAACAAAGTCCATATGCAGCCTTACCTAGTGAAGTCTGTAACCTAGATGGTGGTAGAAGCAATATATGTTTGGATCTACATTAACATCTTGTGCAAATATTATCAGGTTAATCTCAAACTGGAAACTCAGCTGAAGGGGATTTATTTGGCACCTCCTATGCCCAAATACATTCTTTGACCACTAGGCTAGGGTTTTTTTGGGTGACAGCTCTTTCCTTGCCTTTGCTGAAGCCAAATCACTATTCTGCCAGGAGTATATGAGTCATGGGGCAAGACTGTCTGAAAGCAGCTGAATGCTTAAGAACAATCAGCTGGGAGGGGCAAGGAGCCGAGTTTCTGGATACTGCTCTGGAATGTGTACGCATTTTACATTAGACCATCACTGGATAAAAATAAAAGCAGGCATTAATTACATTAACCAGGCTGGATTCTACTTTGTATCTAGACACTGTGTTTCACCTCTCTGCTTCCAATGGATGGAACTCACAATCCGCTTTCTTCTGTGGAGAAAGAAGCAACATCTCCTCCCTTGCCACTCGATACACTACGCAGTAGCCAAAACTGGGATTCACAGTCCTAAGTGAAGCCCATGATTTTGAAAGAAACTAGAAGAAAATTTCCTCCACTTATAAATGTTATGGGACTTTTTGAACTGATATCTGCAGATTGAGCAGAAAACCAGAATGCCACAGTTGGTCCAATACTAGACCTTGACATTATTTCCCAATTCTAACACTAAAAATTGTATGATTAATTTATGTTATTTTCAAGAAGCCACATTCCAAGGAAAATTATTTACTGATGATATATTGTATTAGTTGGATAAACAAGACCTGAATTAGTCTAGATCACTGAAGACTCTACTCCAGAGTGGTGACAGACTTATAAAATGTTTTATTTGTGAAAATAATGTTGTAGATCAGACTTCTATAGATAACACTCTCAAAATCGATACAAAGCATCAATTATTTAAGCCAAAGAGATAATAGCTTAAGACAATACAAACAGGAATGTTCAAGGTAATGAGTGCTTTCATGTTACAAGTTCTTAAGTCTGAGGGCACTGCATCAGGCTAAAGGACAATGAGATAACAGCAATATTGCTAGTTACTAACAAATGGCAGATAAAAGACCTCTTCTGGATTCTGATTAAGTGACAGCATTCTACACATTCCTGTGAGTTGAGAAAGTTTGCCTGAGAACAGCAGCTATGTTACATGTGAAGCACCACTGAACAAGCATATCTCTATGTTTTCAAATTCCAGCATGAGTAATGGCTCTTTCTCCCATCTCTTTAACTTGAACAGAAGCTCCCTCTCTCCGTCTGGACACACAAGAATAACTTGGTGTGCTTCAGTTTCCATTAAGACGTATAAATGTATATGCTGAAAGTAAAGAGAAGTTCTGTAGGGCTGCATGGCTGCAAGCCAATGTTTACAATCCCCTGGGTGGGAAATGACGGGTGAAAGGCTCTCCATGGCAGGCTGTAGGAGTCTTTGCTGTTGCCGACAATGACCTTCTGCCTCTATTTTCAAAGTAGCTCCCCTGTTAACTCCTTGAACACTGTGTGCAGAGAGGTCTTAGAGAGGAAACACTTTCCCTGAGAGTCCAAATCCACTTTGAGGCATCTGTTTGACAGACTCCAATTTCAGCAGTGGTCAAGGGAGTGTGGACTAGTATGTGTACTCTGCATCTACTGTTGGAATGTGCCATTGAGATGCAACTTTAGTAGTCCAGAACTGGGCTTAGCTGTGTTTTGCATGATACAAAATGAATGTTCTCCGCTTCAGGGAAGGTACATCAATTTACAGGCACAGGGGTTTGCCAAATATTGAGCATAATGAGTGTCCAGGACAGAAGGAAAAATCCAATTTATAGAGATATGTTTTAATTCTCTCTGGTCAATCAGTAGCAACATTGTTGCCTGGTAGTGGCAATACCTTCTCTTGGGGTCTCCTCAAAAGAGGAATGATACTAAAAATTGAAGACAGACTGAACCATAGACTGCCATTGGTGCAGTGAAGATACACAACAGTGCACCCAGCACAGAAGGGAGATGTACTGCTTTAAAAGGTTTTGCTCCTCTCTTGCCTACAATATTTAGATCTCCTCTTGTGTCACATCCCTTTTTCTGCTCTGTAAATCCCTCATGGCTTCTAACAGTTCAGGAAGAATCCTTATTAAAAAAAGATAAAAATGGACTTACAAAAAAGGCCTTCTAAAATGTTTATTGCAATATACACCCATCTTTGAAAATAAGAGACTAAATCCAATGGAAACTAATATTCAAGCACTAGCCTAGATACTTTAATGGTCTCAAGAGAGGGAGTCAAGTGCTCTTGTGAAAAATCAACCTTACTACCAGGTAACCCTGGAATATGTTTTCCCGTCATCTTCAACACTTGTCTAAGCCATTTCCCCCACAAAGATCTGTTCTCAGAAACAATCACTGCATGCAAAAAATTCTCTATATATTCCCTGAATGGGAATAAGAGTGCTTGCTGCCTCCAGAAGACATTCACAATATTAACAGCCACACAGAGACAGCAACATCTATCCCCTCCTTGAACTTTTAGAGGAAGTCCTGTAAATAACATCCCCATGTGGTCAGGAAATACTTCTATGGGTGGCCCCATGGATGCTGAGGAGAAGAGAGAAGCAGTATGAGAAGCCAGAGCTTCTGCAGAGACGCCAAGCCCAAGTATCAGCAGCTCTGAGATTGACACAGATGAACAGCCCCTAAAGCTGTTGCACTGTCTAAGCTCTAAACTCAAAGAGGAACAGGACAAGCCTGCAGGACATCAGCTGTTCTTTTGAGGCAAAAGATGTTTTGCATGAGAAGGCTAAAGTTATTAGACTGTGCAAAAACCACAACTGAACATCTCATAAAAAGCTCCAACCTAACTCCAAAAATACACATAATTCCTAGCGAATTCAGGCAAAGCTCTGAGTGGTTAGAGGAAGACATCTGCAGGCAGAAAAATCCTTAATATTTAGATCTATGCTTGTTTTCAAATGTTAGTACTTTAGAAAGTAGTTTTAGAAACAAAAAATTAGAAATACTTTATGTTTTCTAAAAAGTATATAATTGCAGCTAATAAATACTACTTTTTTCAAGGAAAATGGCAGCCTGCAAGGGAAAGAATTTTTGATGATAGCAAATAAATAACATGTTTAGTTTGGAATGTTATTCTTTCCTATTAATATTAAGTTTTGTTACTGCTGCTTAAAATCATTAATGATCCTGGGATCAGAAACTAAGTATGTTCAAGAGCTAACAGTATTGTTGTTTTTAGAAAAATACACTCAGGCTGAATTTAGAGCAAATTAGTTTTTGTAATATGAAGCTTTTACAAAACATGGGTCTAAATGACCCCTCCTTAAGCTTTTTTATTTACAAAGCATCTTTAAACACCAGATAAACTTTGTTTTGTTTTGGGCTACTGCATGAAAATCTGAAAATGAAACTTCTTTGAAAAGAACTAGGAACAAGACTAAAATAACCCATGAGCACAATCCAGGAGAAGGAAAACAGAAGTGAACGGCACAACTAATGAAAAAAAAAAAGAACGGCTTTTTAGTTATATCAAAGGTGTTATTGGGATCAGTAAAAGAGGCTTTTAGTGATTCTTCTGAATAATTGAAGTGTTAGTTTAGCAACACGTCTTGAAATCACTTATGTGGAGACTAACAGTATTTCTTAATGCAAGTCTGGGGTATAATCTGCAGGCTGAAAAATAATGTAGAGTCCTGGAGATGACCTCTCTTAACCATCTTGCCACTCCTATCTGTAGGACCTGGGATGAACAACAGTTGACTGGGAAATCCTGCACATAAGAATGCTACCTATGTGTTGTATCTCATGTGTCAGCCATAAGTGTAATTTTAATCAATTACATCTCAGGCAAGTACGAAGTGGATTACATAACCCTTCCCCAATAAGTGACCTATAAATCAGCTTATTTTTTGAAGTCTATAAGACTTGCACTGTCCTTGACTGCAGAAGGAACCAGTGTACTTATGAAAAATCAATTCTAATTAACCTGACTTCCTGTGAAGTATTTTGCAATCAGTAGCAGCTCACTACATGCAAACACATGATTTTTATTTTTATGAGGGAAAAAAAGGGCACATCTGTAAATTGTGAGGTAATTTTGGTATCAGTACATTTAGGTTGCTACGCATGAACTTTGCAGACTTAGAGGATTTAAAGAGAGTCTCATGCCTGCCAGTGATCAGGAGCAAGCTATACTTGATCTCTCCCATTGATCTCACCCTTTTCTTCATCTACTGCTTTTACACCACTTCGATAGTTGTTTCCAACTGACATCCCTAACTGTGAATAAACTACTTTTATAGATGCCACTAGGGACATCTATAATGTGTGAAGGGTCTTTAAAGAGAGTAAGAATCTGTTTCCACATGTGATAGGATACACAATGGTTGGTTGTAAGGGTGTGAAGAAGGCATCCACGCATAGGAAACAGCACAACTATTAGTAAAAAATGAGTAATTTTGCACCAAGTGCCACTGGCTACTGGAAGATGGTCCAAGCACATCTAAAAGTGCAGTATAAATATACCACAACTTAAGCTCATAACAATAACTTATTTCTCAGCAATTGAACCTGTTATGGCTGCAAACCCTGTCACTGTCCAGTGCAGATGGTTCTCCTCCCCATACAAACTGACAGCCTTCACATCAACTTGCATCTTCTTTGGAGAGGTGGCTTAATCCTTGTGACCTGTTCTTGTTTCTTTTCTCTGCTATGTACTAGTGTAGCAAAATGACTTATGAGACTACATATAGTAAATCAGGAGTATAAAACTTTCTTGAAAAGATGCCAACACTTTAACTGTTTATAAAGACAAAGAAAACAGAAAAATGGTATCAAACTAGCATGTTTATGCAGCATTCTCTTTTTATCCAAGTGTTAATGCTATACTGTGGGCTTTTCCGTAAACTAGATAACTGTAAGGTCTGATTTCACTGATGAGTTTAAAAAGGCAGCATTCACTGCTACTGAGGGTCTCCTTCTTGCAGCTGTTGCTGTGATGGGTTGTATTTAATGAAATATTCTCTCTCTTCCCTCTGAAAACTTAACACCTATGATTTAACATTTAAAACCCAGCTTCCGTCCAAACACCTCACAACCATAACAATGCATATGCATTGATGTAGTTTTATTCCTCGTAACAAAATCATTAGATTCATGAAGCAACAACTGAACTGCTCCATACACAGTATATAGTTAAAACTGCAGAACTGAAGCCAAAATATGCACAGCTAAAAGGAATGTTACAGGGGGGCCTCTCTTAGTGAACAAAGCAGGCTCAGTTTGGCTCTTTTTCCCTAGCGCTACCACATCCGCACATCGTTAGTTGGAAAATTCCAGATATATGCTGTAATTTTTTGTGCTTTTTTTTCCCAGTACACTTGAGGCTTTAGTGTCCAGATGCCATTTTCCCCCCCTTATCTGTCCCTGCTAGTTTGGGTCTTTGCCAGTTGTGGTCAACAATTAATACAGCAAAAGAAAAATACAGTACACTCCCTGGCAACTGGCAGAGGCTCACAGGAAATACCAAATAAAAACTTTATTATGTATTGTTTAACTATTTTGTTTGCCTGTGGGCCACCCTGTTGTTGGTGTAATTTAGAAAAGCATGCTCCATCTGGATGATCTGTGCGCAGGCTCATTGTTCCCAGAATCTGTCACGCACAATCACTGCTTCAGCCTGTGGCCCTCTGCAGAAAGAAGCAAAGGCATGGCAGCCCTCCAGCCTGCATTCCTTTTCATTAGACAACTTGTGACCAAATGTTAGAATAGAAGAGTAACCTTTTAATATTCATGTAATTAATTTACTTTCCCCTTTAATTATAAACCTTCACGTGAAAAGAAGAAAATAAAAAGACTTCCCTTCATGATTCTCCTCCCTCCCCCATCCTTTCTATCTGCTTTCTGGGACATGGAAGGTGCTGGTTTCATTACACACAGGTACCAGTACTTCCGTCTATTGCAAAATTCATGGCATGAACATGTTGGCAGGCTTTTAGTTTATGTATTGACTGGATTGGTACATAGATTCTGAACTATAGTAAAATGGGAGAAATTAAATTCTTTCCTCTACACGCCCTTGCAGCATCTGCTTCCTTGTCTTAATCAGTGGGGTAATGCATTGAACACAAAGCCATTCTTCTGTATTTGAAAACACAATAGACATCTAATTGAAGTTCCCTTTCACAGTAAGGTCAGCATATGACTCAAAATACTGTGTCAGCTGGGATTTTGGCTGGGATTTTTGGTTAGGTGTATAGGCAATGCTTTGTCAGTTCTGCTTTCCTTGAAAATGGTGGCCTTTTTTTTATCTTAGGTTAGATCAATGTTGAACTGGCTAACATGATGCAAAAGTCTGCTCCCTGCAATTCAAAAAGTTCATTTGATTGCAAGTGCATCTGATGCTTTAAGGTCCAATCATATGAGTTAATTTCAGCACACTGAACCGGGGCCCTAAATTCGACATGGGTAGTTCACTTTTTAGCTGCTACAGCCCATTCAAATGAATCCAATTGCAGTAGGTTATAACTGGAGTAAATGTAGCTAAGGTAGAAACTGCCTGTCTTCAAGGCAGCATTTAAGTTCTTATTGCCTGACTTTGATTGCAGTTTAAATAGGTGATGAGGACATTAAGGATTCACAGCCACTTGGCATATCAAAGGATAGGGGCCCAAACACAGTCAAGTATCCTGTATAAGATGGAATGGTTTCTATGGCAACTGAGGAACTGTTACTGAACTTCACTCATTTTTCCTTTATTAAATAGGTATACTGCCATGTTAGGTCTGCAGGTGATCAACATCTGTGTTAGTGGTTTGATTAATTCATGTATCAACCCATCACAGGAATGGAAAGCAGCACAAGAGATTTTCTGTTGTGGTCACTTTAGCAAAAAAATAATGTAACAAGTCAGAATGTTTTAGATGAGGGCAAGACTTAAAAGTGAAAAGTCTTTCACTTAGTAATAAAATAGCACTTAATTGAGTTGGAACAATTCTTCTTGTTCAGTACCTTTAGCAGGGAATATAACAGAAAAGACAAATTTTTTCATATTAATTGCATATTCAGGGTATAATATTTCACATATTCACTATGAAAGAATTCCAGTTATGTGTCAAATTAAACCCCTTGCATATAAAAAAGTAGCATCTTTTGTCCAGAAGGCAAAGCAGCAACTGGAAATAAAAGTGAATTCAAAAACTCCTTGGCCTAAAGCAGCAAGAAATTAAAAACCCCAACCAAGCATAATGCAACAAAAAAATCCTTGTCATTGTACTTAGTATGGCCTAATTTTTCCTGTCAATGCATTGACTGTCTTTTTATGCTTCCTCAATTTCTTTTTGCTCTCTTTTCTCCTAATTCCCTCCATGTACTCTACAGACTCCTATGGGTGTGCCACAAAACATACGATTTTGTGGGAAAGAAAGATGTTAGGATAGGAACTGTGCTAAGCTGAATTCAAAGAAAGAGATAGGATGCTGGACTCAAAGATGGAGTTAGGATGGACTGTATTGCAGTTAGAATACTACAACTAAAAATAAAAATTGCAGTATACTTATGATGAATAATTTGAGATGTAACAGAGGCCAAGTTCCTCCCAGGATTTCCAGATTCTTCCCCATTTTCACTTCCTGAGCAAGTAAGCTTAAATACTAATGTAAAAACTCAGTGATTAAATCTACGTGAATTTTAATGACATTGTTCAGAGGGTAAAACCATGAGAATGAAAAGCAATATGCATCACTACACCTGGATGCCTATAAATATCCAAGGAGAGTAATACACTCCCATAAAGAAATCTTTCCTCTGAAGAACAGGAGCTAATGTTAAAATGCTCGATTAAAATAATTAAGCTGACTAACTGAAGAAGTAAGTCTATTAACTAGGAATTTATCATAATGGAAAAATTTAAATGGCTTGGCAGTAAGTACATAATATCGTAATATCTCTTCAAAAAAGAAAACAGATCTTGATTCAAATTTGTACAGCTAGTAACACAATGATGTTCTATTCCATGGTGACAGAGCTTCAAAGGAATTGTCTCTGCTGAGGGGATTATGATGCAAAAGCTTAACTGCAGACAAGTTCTTTCCTGATGTCAGAACAGAAATCCATAGTTTCTCCAAATGACCATAGCCTAATAATAGGACAATACTGTAACTTCCCATTCTACCGACCAAATCCGAAATCCCTTATGGTGTAAAAACATTAAAACTAGAAAAAACCCCCGTTCTACCTGAAAACTGTTGTAGAAGCATGCAGGAACAGTTCTGCTGAGCTTCTCACCTGGACAAGGTGCTTATACAAACCCACTAATTCTTGGAAATACCCAAAGCAATGTTCAGAGGAGGATATTCCAGTCCTGAAATTAATGTTCAATCAAATGTTCTCCATTTTAGCATGTGCCTCACCAGGAATTATTGAGTTTACCAGGAATATTTGATTTGTTTTCACACCTCTGAATGGGTTTAGAGCCTAAGGGACATGTATGGAATCCTCAGATGAAAATTACAAGAAAAAGACAACAGGAGTGGCTGACTATTTAATACTTGTGCTGTTCTTTCAGACTTCTGGGCTTAACTGCAACTACTGTCAATGGAGCTATTCATGTTTATCACAGAATCATAGAATATTCTCAGTTGGAAGGGACACATCAGGATCATTGAGTCAAACTCTTCAGTCTGTGCAGGACACCCCAAGAGTCACACCATGTGCCTGAGAGCATTGTGCAAACCCCTCCTGAACTCTGTTCTCAGGCTGGTGCTCTGACCACATCCCTGGGGGGCCTGATCCAGTGCTCAACCACCCTCTGGGAGAAAAACCTTTTCCTAATATCCAACCTAAATCTCTCCTGACTCAGTTTCATGCCATTTCCTTGAGTTCTGTCACTGGTCTCAGGAGTGAGGAGATCGATCTATACCAGAACTTGTCCCTCTGCTTCCCCATGTGAGGATGCTGAAGACCACAATGAGGTCTCCCTTAATTTCCACTTCTCCAGGATGAACAGACCAAGTGACCTCAGTTACTTCTCATAAAACTGCCCCTCCAGACCTTTCATCACCCCTGAGGCTCTCTTTTAATAGCTTAATGTCTCTTTTATATTGTGCTGTCCAAAACTGCACACAGGACTCAAAGTGAGGTTGCACCAAGGCAGAGCAGAGTGTCAAAAGAAAATCTAATGTGGACATCTTCTCAAGGTACAAGGTGAAAGCTTCTCGTTCATGATGATTTTACTAGCAACATGGAAAAGAAAAATAAGACCTTAATATCAACTGTATAAAAATCTTGACTTACTTCAAAGAAAGCAGGAAGTGATCAGAGAGCCTATTTCAATGCATATGAAATCCAAAACACACAGTTCCATCCCCTCATTTTTCAGCTGTTCTTCAAGATAAAGTCTAAAACACCTTCTAAAAAATAGAATTTTAAAATTCTATTATCTTGTACTGGAGCCTACTACCACTGCTTATGAAGCTACTGAAGGCATAGAGGAAAATAGAAACTTTTTGATTTTTAATTCTAACTACTTAGCCTCAGGCATTCTGTACTTTTCTGACTGCCTATGGAATGGGAAGATATTAACAGTCTTCTTATTAAAAAAATTATTTCATTCCTTGGCATGAAAAATAGTAAGAAAAAATTACTAGTGAGTACCCAGCATGAGGGGTAACAGTACACTGTGTGATATAGGTTACTCAATATAAAGAAGAATTAGCATCCACTAATCATGAATGTTTTTATTTCTAGTCAGTCTAGTAGCTTTCTCCATTCAGTATGAATCTAGGAGTTTTGGAAGGATTTATGCATTTTACTTGCTAAACAGTGTGAGGGTCAGATTACAGTTGTAGTGTATCAGCTGCAGGAAAAGTAAGTTCTACATAAGCAGAGCAGTTCTCCCCTCAGACGACCTGATCCTTGCACACTATGCTGCACACTAATGATGTAGACAAGGGTAAAAAACAGCTCCTTAATCCTTTCCTGGTGAATTCGTTCTCAAAAACCAAATTTCTTAAAAAAGGTGAGGGCCAAAGCTATTGGACCAATCCGGATGACAAAAAGCACTGAGAACAGAAGGGAAACAAGAACATGTACAAATAAAGTAAAAAAAAAAAAATCAGAGTTGGGGAATGAAAGTATCCATCACTGCTTGTAAATTCTAACAACAGCTGTAGTTTTTGTCCTTGCTTTTCTGTGAGCTAATGTCCAAAACTACAGAATGGGATAATCTGTGCACACATTCAGCTGTGTATCATTTCCATTTTCAGAATTTAATAGTTCGATATTGAAGCAGTGCAGAAGGCGATGTCACATGTGACTATACATAGAAAATACACAGAGCCTCCTCACAGCAGGGTGGGAACTCCACCCCCTCGAGGGCCTCAAAAAATCTCTGCAGGGTAAATATATAGCTGATGTTGTAAACACCAAGTAGAGCGAGACAGAATGCAGGAAACTCAGGCTAACTTCAGAAGATATTTACATTGACTATAAAAGCTGAAAACAGTGTTTACATTGAAACAGGCTTTCTTCTTTTCTGGTTTAATACAGATTCTTTAATCAAACTTGCCAAAACCTAATGTATACACCTTCTAATTTTTAATCTGAATATACCTGATGCAAACTTTTTTTTCCCTTAAATTCAATTTTCATTTCAGTTTTATGTAAACTGCTTCTTAACAGTTGCATCTATTACTGCTTGCATCAAATTTCATTCTATAGTGTGGAAATGTCACCATTTCAGTAGTTTTGCTGATAACTAAAGTTTCGGATACATTTTCATTCTTATGCAGGAATAATTCTCAACTGGCTACTACATTTTTAAATGATGCACTCAAAAGCATTATTCAACAATGTCTTTCGATGTTATTTCACATTCTTGAGCCATCATAAGATTTTTCATTCTCTCCTGCATCAAAAAATGGATTACTGGCAAGGCTTTAAGAATTTTAAATATGTTGTGTCAAAAAGAAAAGGGGGGTTTTGTTTTACAAAGTACCAGTGAGAGATCTGTGGCCAAAACCATGAACTGGATAGGCACTAATATCAATACCATTTCCCAAAATCCTTGTTGTTCTCTGTATACTCCACTCCTCCAAAGCAGCTTGACTATTTGCTCAGAGAATATGACTGAATTTTTCAAACAGAATGTGAAATCCTGGAATGAGATTCTGGCTACAGTGAAGTTATAAGGATGTTTTCGATCAGCTGGATGGAAGCTAGGATTTCAAAGCATGGAGATTCACTATTATTGTACCAGTTTATCATGCCAGTTTCCCAACAGCAAAATTTGAAGCTAAAACCGAAGTAGCATAATTTTCTTTTTCATTTGTATCAAAAGGTTCTTGGTAGTCAAATTATGATATCTGCAAATACCAAGCTTTGTGTTTAAGACTTAGTTCATGGTATAAATGCTGTTTGCCTACAAACTCAAAGTTTTTACATTTTCAGATACTGATAATAGTACTTGGCCTTGATTTCTGTTGAAAATTATTCAGTTATCACACAAATTACTTGAATTAATCTGGCTACACTGTATGACCTTTACAATGTAAAGTGCTTTTAATGTCTTCTGAAATTACAATTCAAACCTCAAAGCCAGCTTCCCAGAAATGAGAGAAGTCCCTAACAGAAAAACAGGGGGGTTCCCCCACTCTGTTCAATTGATGTAATTTTTTCTCTAGAAAATCTAGTTGCATTTTTCATAAACTGACTCTTTTTCACAGACTGGTGAAAACTAGTTTTCTGAAACTAGATTATGCAATGACTTTGGTCCATTTAACAAGGTCAGACTGTTTATTCTTGACCAAATTCTTTCCCACTGTAAAAAGGTACTTTTAAATGCCACATTCCAAAACACTGCCAGTAAGTCAATGAAGCATATTTTCCCACAAGAACTGATACCATGCACAGGTCCCACCTTATTTAATTCTTCTAATGATTAAATTACATAAAGAGCACGATGTCTTCAGTGTCCCAAATAATTTAAATTTATCAATTTAATTGTAGTGCCAGCTGTGCCTTTATTAACTTAAATATTTTTATTCACTTCAAAGCAATACTGAGCATCATCAGACAGTAACAGAAACTAAAAGACATTTAAGTAAAAAATTTAAATATTTTTAAAAATAAACCAAATGCAAACTTCACTGTTGATTTGAAGACAGGCCTTCTTATTTGCCTTATAAATTGTCTTAGTCCATTGAAGCCTTGCTGATTTACATCAGCTGAAGTATGTGGCTATTGTGACCTACTGTAATAGCCATAAGAAAATACAAACCAGTAAAGCATTTTCAACTTTTTCCAAGCTGGTTTTCATTTTATGGAGCAAGAACAGAAATGCATAAACAAAATTATGGAAAACACCATTACATTAAGAAGATACATATCTACCTCTGATCCTTTCTGTTTAGATGCTATAGTGAACATGTTTTGAGATTTTTTTTTTCTTAATGTATCATGGCACCCAGATCAATCCAGCATACTAAACTTCATAGCAAGATTTTCAAGTTCTCCAGTAATCTCCTTTTGTGTTTTAAAAATTAATTGATTGTTTCTGTCCTTGCAAATGCAGTATGAAGCAGAACTTTGAAGAATCACGTGGAAAGATGTACATACAAATAAAATGGGGTTAAAAGACATCAGCTACATCATTTTTTCTGACATGTACTGTCATTGAAATTACAGCACCAGTGGTGGAACATCACATTCTTTGAAGTGATCAGTAATACACTTGCAAGGTAGCTCAAACTGCTCTGCCTCAAATGGACATCAGAAGTAGATATTATTCTTACGGAATACTAGAAGAAATGAACTGAAATATTTACAATGAAGGTGTTTAAAGACATAGTACAGGAAAGCTTGTTCGATTATAATTTGATTCCAACAGAGCACCTTAAATATACACATCCCTCTTCCCCAGACCAATCAAAACAAAATTCAAAATCTCTCCTGTATGTCTTTTCACAATGTATACATATACAAAACTTTCCCCTGTTTTCCAAGGACGCAACATTCCCAGGCTGTATTAATTTATAGTATCTTTTGCCTGAAAATTTTATCAGAATAGGGAACTTACTAAAAAGGTGTAGAAAGTCCTGTTTTCCTGAAAAAATTGAACAGGAGGATACAGTTTTCCTCTAGGACTTATTCCAAGTACTCCAGTGAGAAGCTCTCAGCTTTCTCAGCATTTTGCTGTATAGGTTCCTATTATGTCTGTGACTTTAGTGTCTGCATTTGTGAACTGCTTCCCATTGCTCCTCTCACCAATTTTTCCTCAGAAAGAGGAAAGCTCATGATCTAATTCCTGTAAAGCAAATCACGGTCCCTCTGCAGATCCATGCAGTGTACATGATGTAAATGTAGATTAGTAGGTCATACCTAGATGACACAAATGCTGAGGCACACTATAGGTTCAATGACTTTATATGCTATCAGAATGAATATTAGATGCTGATTCCCTTTTGTGCTGGTCTACAAAGATACACAGCTAAACTCTTGTTTTGTAGGAAAACCTTCCAAACTGCAGATTCTTGATGCAAATTTTCCCTTTTGTTTGTGTGCAACTTGCCTGGGATCCTGTGACTAATGAGGAATGAACCCATTACAATGTCTGCCACTGTCAGGCCTTTTGGTTCCTCACTTTGTGTACCTTCAGCCATCTCAAAAAACTGTGTATGGCTACCATCTAGCATTGCCTGATGGGCTCTGAGGTCCAAACCCACCAGTAGCTGTGTGCTTCACTGTGGCTCTCAGCAATACAGTAGCAAGTTGGATCTGTCTTTCGGGAAGCTATTTCATGGCTGTACAACCATGGCATAATATTCTGCACTTGTTTTCCATCTTCTCCATGCCCTCCACTGAATAAAATTCTTTCTCTAGGTTAAGAAAGGATTTCCCAGCCTAAAAATGTGGAACAGTTTAACAAGCATAGCTGAATCTTTCTTTCACTGATACCTGATGTTTCTCTACACTCCTTGTAGATTCTGTATCTCATCCTGAACTTCCAGACTAATACCATCTGCTATCATCACTGTGTTATCCAAAGACGATTTTAAATGCCACATGCCAAGAAACTTTTCATCTCACGTATCATAGTGCTCTTGTCTGGAAGCTTCTCATAGAGCAGAGGACCATTCCAGTGGCCCCAGTGGATAAGCCATAAACATCCATCCTTCCGTAAACTACATGAAAAGAGAATATAAAAATCTTTTGAGGATGTGTTTTTTTTGCCAATGTATTTTTCATGGTTCCATTTATGTGGAGCTGACAGTTCTGTAGAGCAGCAAGTTTCTTGTTTTCAGTGGAAACTCCTCCAGTCACAGATTGTGCATGCAGAATAAAAGACCTCTTTTGGAAGTATTTCATCGTCCACTAAACATTTTTCCTCTTGTTCCGCAGAACAGAATATATGCGTTTTCAGATCCTTTGTGCTAGGAATAATGCTGTTAAAAATGTTTCTTCCAAACCCAGGTCATTTACCCTAAGTATAGCAGAGGAATCTGTGTAGTACAGGAGAAAGAAATACTGTGGACTGTCTTTCCCACTAGATACTCCACTGTTCCTGTCCAAGCAAAAGAACTCTTGCTCTGAAATGCCTCCTAAGTTTTTTTGATATTGTACTTTTTCCCCTATTCCTCTGAACTTGTTTGACACTATATACTTATAACAGTTAAGGTGAAAAGCAAGCAGTACACCATTAAGGGTATTATTTATTCAGTGTAATAAACAAATCTTTTAAGATAAGAGTATTAATTTTGGATGATAACAGCCATAAAAAATATGGTGCAGTCATTTCTAAATCACAGCTAAGGGTAAAACCCAAGAACTAGCTGAAAGCACATCTCTTTCTCTACATATTTCTTTAAAACTTATTTCTTCTTTCCTGCTGGTGAACAATGAACTAGCTGTTTACATGGCAGGTTTCCATGGTTACAATCTTGCATGGGGCCCACATGGTACAACCTATATCATTGTTAAATCAAAAATATCTCCTGCTTCCTAAGCAGAAAGTCCCCACTCTCATTATTCCTCATTTAGATCTACAATATGACCTCAGAACTCAATCAGCATGAACTTGCAGGTGGTTGTTTTCCCTCCTTTTTTTTTTTTTTTCATCAGTTTTCTCCTGTTTCTGTGCTTAGTAGATTAATTGCTCATGTTTCTTAATGCTAGTTTGTTTTGGTTTTTTATCATCTGTTCTTTGTCACTCGGTCCCAGTAAATGATGAAAACTCTGATCCTGTTTCAAATCACTCTTAACTTTAAAAGCAAAAATGTACTGAGTCTTCAAATAGTATGCAGTCATTCCATTTTTTTTTTTTTTCTTCTTTACTGGAAAGCTACTACCAAGATGCCGATGTCATTACGATAGTTGCCCTGGAGAGCAGAACAACTTGCTGACTGCAAACGAATTACCCACAGATCAGCTCTTCCTTGCTGATCACAAGTTTAATGGGTATTTTCATGGACTGTATCTGTAGAACAAGTTTTCCTTGTGTTCATTACAGAAATAGCAAATTCCAATGCAGTGGTTAATTTATCTGCTCCTTTAGCTGTTCTGATTCACACTTGAACTCTACAGACTTTTGCAGTAGACAGCAATTCTATGCATTATAGAACTTTTTAAAGTTTTATTTTGAAATCTCCTGCTCAATTTTTTAGCATGTCTGATTCATAATCTATGACAGTTTTGCAGATTTCATAGAATCAGTTAGATATTTTATTAGACCAATTTTAACTACTGCTACTCCTCTGACGGACCTAACAAAAACTCAAGCCCCTTCTTGTACCTCCAAGGTCTGACTTCCAGTCAGGTGCAATTTACTGAACTATATTGGGAGATTTTGATATATACTAAGATGTCCTGGCTGGTTTTGTACTTTTGAAAAGCATTCTGCAGTCATCTTTCATGACACTTATATTTAACTGAATTATTTCTTAATCTTGGCACTTACATGACTTTTTCCTGTTTTATAAACGATAGTATTTTTACTACTTACAAACAAATGTAGTTTATCTGATCAGAATCTCTTTTTCCATTGTCTTTTAAACATAGAACTGTTCTGCAGTTTCAGAGAAGCAGATTCTGTTATAACTGTGTCATCTTCTGATTCCTTTCAATAAGAAAATATTCCATCTCCACGGCAAATCCTACAGATCCACAGAGTCCTTTCGGCTTCTTTGCTTTACCTTGATTACAAAACCCCATCACTGTCAGCCTCTGTGGTATCTGTGTGTTGTAAGAATGCAAGTGTCCTTGGGTGTCTCTCCATTCTTCCTCTCTGAAGCTTTCAGTATCCAATCCTGGTTGGATTGACATATTATATCAAGGCCTTATAGTGGACCTGAGCAGCTGAGGCCAACCATAAATTCTGAAGCACTACCAGAGCTGGGCTACTTAGAAAGGTTACAAAAAGTCTCCTTTTTATTCCTTTTTCTCACCATACATATAATGTACAATCTTGAAATAAGCTTCCCTGGGATTTTCAGTAGGCATTTCAACTATTTGAGCTGGAAAAATCTAAGTCTACAGGATTCATAAAAAGTAACAAAATTATAAACAGTCTCCTGATGGGTTCATTTTTAGGTCCAGGTGCTCCTGTTTATTTGCATGTGCTGTTTTTTCTGCTCAAGTCCTTTTTGAAGGTTATTTTTTGTTACCTACTTCCAAGTTTGTCCAAGCTTTTCTGGCATCCCCTGTTTCATAAAAGGTCTGACTAGGCTGGTTGTCATTTATTGATGTGACTTGCAAGGTTCATCCCATTTCCAGATGGGGAACATTGCAATCAGACTTCCCACTCCATCTAGACTTTTTCAACTTGCTGTCTCAACAAGGATTCAGCTCTTGCTTTGAGATCATCTTTCATCCCTACCTGTGAAATTTTCAGGTTGCATTTTTGCTTCTTTAGTGAAGGGTCTCTCTTTTACATCTCATTTTAATTTATTGTTCTTTCACAGCCCTTATTTAAACTGTAGCCTCCTTTGGTTTTGAAGACCATGTCCATTATTTGCTCTGTCTCAATAAAGTTTCACTTCTTTCTTTGGAAAACAAATTTGGCTTTGACATTTATGCCAATCCCTCTGGCCTGCTGACGGCTGTTTCCAGGATGAGTAGAGCTCACGAAGTGCATTCCTGAAAAAGCTGACTATATAATGCACATCAGATCTTGAAGGGGAAAACACAGAGATTTGGAACTGTAACAGACTACCACAATTACCAAAATTTGCTGATTTGCATCAGAGAAATTTGTCATGCTCCCTCTCAAAGTTACTTATATTTCTTGCCTGGCTAATATACTTCCACCATTTATCAAATTATCTTACCAGATTTGCAAGGATGAATGTATTACAGCCATAGGGAACTGACCTCTTTAATGCAACTACATGGCATTGGTAATCTGCTACCATTTAGCATACAGTAACAAGGAACATAATGGAGTTAAACTAAGAATGGGACACGGTAGACTGGACACCAAGGAAACGTTCTGAAAGTGATTAAAGAGAGGCTTTGGAACAGGCTCCCATGGGAAGTGATGGAAACTCTATTTCTGGGCACATTAAAGTTATGGGCAAAAGATTAGAAATGCAACAGAAAACAATCTTACTTGTTTCACTGGACTAGATGATTTCTCAGCTCTTCTCCTTTTGAGCTCAAGAATTCCACACCAGCAATGCTGAGTAAGTACTAAATATTGTTAGGCTAAGAGGAATTTCCTGGGCTGTACCTGTACAAGGGAATTCTCAATTAGAAATGCCTTCTACAGCAAGACTTTGGCCAGTGTGAAGAGAACATTTACAGTTACTTCCTTGCCACTGCAAAGAAGTGCCAATGACTCATTTTTATTACACATTAAGCCCTAAGAGCATTTCTGTCAGCACTGTACAGACTGCCTTCACTCTGGAGTAGCAGGAGCTCCAAGGACAGTATGCTATTTGGTCTGCACCTCTTTCTTTGGATATCTCACATTCAAGTACCAAACAGGCCCATGCCTGCTTATTCAATGTACTCTGATAAGAGCACAACCTGAGGCTGTATTTTAGTGTTTCAGGATGGTTTGAAATTATGTGGGAACAGTTTTGTAAATACACAGGGAGAGACCTTGTCAAACAATCAAATTGTTTTTACAATCCAACCCACACAATTATCTCTGGGAGTAGATGTAAAAACAGAGCCACTTAAATCAAAAGAAAAATAGTACAAAGAAGATGTAAATCACTGGGTGGGGAAAGGCACCACCTATTTTTACATCTGAAAACAGGAGACAGAAACATGGCCACACATAAGCAGGATGCTCTTTTATAATATAGAGAAAATACACAGTAGTAATTTTCCTCCTTCCTTTCTCCCTTTTACAACCTCTGCCCCTATTTTTTTAGCAGACTAAGCACAGCCGGTTCCTTACAGTCAGTTCTACATCCTACAGTCTGTTCACCAGATATTTCTTTGAAACCTCTAATGCAGTACTCTACCATTACTAACATACACTGTATCTTATTAAGTGAAAGAGAAGAGAAGAGAAGAGAAGAGAAGAGAAGAGAAGAGAAGAGAAGAGACAATATGCTGTTTTATCTTCACATCAACATGTGAAGGCCTATTTCCGCTGAGTACATTTTTCTTGTACCAATGGAACAGTCCTGTTGCAAAATGACACCAAATTTCACCCTGAGATGAAAAGGCAATGCCTCAGAAAAGCAGAATTAAGAGGAACCTAAGTAACATCAGGAGTCAGATTTAAAACAAAATAAAAGGCTTTTCTCACAGAGCTGAAGTTAACTGCAGCCCAGAGGAGAAATGGTTCAAAAAAAGTAGATTAGTTTATGAAAGATGGGTACTTCAGTCATTTTTATAGACAATGATCTAGATACAATGATCCAGCATTGGAAATTGCTACATTTCTGATTGCTGAAAGCTGTTTCTTCTCTCCCTCCAAAGCATCCTCTCTTAAAACATTACCCTTTGATAGAGCACATAGTCAACCTTTGGTCCAGCCCAGCAGAAACTTCCTTTGTTCTGATATAAACTGTGCTCAAAGTTGCACTTCTTTTCCTTATTTTTCACCAGGATGAGGTAAGTTTATTCTTCAGGCTTGCACTAGTGCAGCTGCAGGGCTGCACCAGCAGCTCAGCTCAGTGCGGACAACCTTTGTCCTCACATATCACGCATTCTAATGTCTGGAGCTCTGGAAAGGGGTTTTCTGGAATAGGGAAAAGAAAATATTCTCATGTGAAGCCAATTTGCTTGTTTACTGTGAAATAATTTACTTTCTTTGAAAGATTAAAAGATAGGCTTTTTATGGTTCATGATAAATCTGGGTCTGAATCAGAGCAGAGGGCTGCATTCCCTGCATTCCTGACAGGTCTCAAGGGTGAGTCCTGGCATCAGCTGCAGGGGAACAGCACAGAGCGCTGAATGCAGGTCTTGGCACCATGGTGGTAAAAAAAATACTTCAAACACTGATACAGATGCCCTTAGAAGTTTTGTTACAGTCAGATACAGTAATAGCCTAAAATGAAGCAGCTGACTGGTTCATCTAACACCTTCAGAACAGCGTAAATCAGCATGAACTGTGAGATTTTGAAAGACATTTCTGCTTTTGAGTTACTTTAGTTATTCGAGGTGTCAGCTGAACACTTCAGACGTGGTTTCATAACTGACTCCAACACTCTAAGATGGTGGTGTCTAGGGAGTGGATGAGCCCATCTTCCTGCTCACTCTCCCCTGTGTGTCAGTGCTCTCAGTCACATGGCCACGCAGTGATTTGCATCTACTAAGCCACCTGGAAATTAGTAACTACTTTATACAGGGTTTGCTTTCAGTCAGACTGCAGAGGAGCAACCATTAATGCTAAAGAAAGGGAAGTGATGGAAGTGTGCAAATGAAAGCAGGGCCACCCTTTCTGCAGCAGTAGAAATGTTACATCCACTTATGTTGTGAAACAGCGCCTGTAGATTATTTCTGGAACATGTCTCTAGAAGTAACAACCTTGTCATAAATCCTCTGTCTCTGTGAGAGCAGCTAGCACAACTCTTCCAGACAAACCTAAAAAATTTAAAGGTTCTTATGATGGACAACAAAAGTTAAGTTGGTTTGGAAATTCTTTTATATGATTATAATGTAGCTGAATAAGAAAGTTCTAATGTAGCTGAATAAGAAAGTTCTAATTTTCTAATTTTGCTAATGTGTATTTCCATACTGCTCTTTGATTAATATTGTAACATTGATTACTATTGTAACAAAACTATCTGTTTTGTCATAATTATTTTCATATAAATCTGGGTCTTCTTAGTGAACATCTCATCTGAGTCATCAAAAATATATCTTAAAATGCTTTTAGTTATCTGCAGACCTTACAGTCAACGTGCCGATCATGATTTTTGTTCTTAAGATGACTTCAGAGATAAATTACTCATTTTATCTGATGGAAATAACCTTCCTAGAGGGTGTTGGGAGGATGCAATAAAGATCCCACCAGATGTTAAAATATCAGAAAAATTCATTAATTTTTTCACAAAGCCAGACACGTGGACTTTTTATGCAAACCTGTATATTAGTAGGGAAGACAGATTTTCCTTAAACAAGACAACAATTTTGATCTTACTGTACTTCTAAATAGCAACAAACTCTCAGCAGCAGCACTGACAAGCTCAAACCCACATATTTCGATCCACTGGATGTCTTTATGTGTCTCATTTTCCTTTACAGGGACATTTGGGTGGATTAGACAAATGCACCGTAATGAAAGAACTGGAGATGAGGGCCCAGATCTCAGGTGATGTGCTTCCTCACAGTGGTGAAGGGCATACCAAAACAGTGCAACTTCCACCTGTCAGAGTAGGAAGAGTTATGATCTTCTTAAGTCAGGTATGAGATAAAATCAAGCATCATTGTTCTGATTTTACTGATTTCATTAGGACACTCTTTAGCACTTAGTTTAACCAGTGGTAGGTGGTTGCCTAATTTCCATAGGTGTCCTCTGATGTCTGATGATAACTGTGAACTTTAAACAGATTGCTGAATCAGGTCTATTTAGAGATCCTCAATGCATCTCAGGTTAAAACTGCACTGCAAGAGATTCGTGAGAGGTGGCCATAAAAAAGGAGGGGAAAAAAAGTCAAAAAACAAGGCAAAGCAAAAAAATTTCTTTCTCTGGATTCTCATCAATCATTGCCTCAGACAAGCATTGACATTTACATTATTTACTAACGGGGAGCATTTACTGGAAAATTACAATGCAACATTGAGCAGGAAACAGAGAAGCACTCCTTCTTTGGAAAAGAGTTTTTATGTCATCTTTTGGTGTTGTTTCTGTTGCTGTAATTAACTTACATATTTGTTTTTACTAAGTAAGCCCCATTAGTGAAAATTATTTTATGCTCCCTTGCTACTATACCAACAAAATGAAATCCAAGTTCTTGCATGATGTGACATGTAAACCATTTGCGCTGAAGTGATTGCCAGAAGCGGATGGAAAGTTTTTATCCTGAAGAAATAGTCAAATAAAATGCTAGCATAATCTTAAACTATTTACTGAAATTAACTGCAGAATATTTTGTGTCCTCTCTTTTCAGAAAATCTATTTAGTTGGGTCTAGTACTCAACAACTTACAGCATCAGCAGAGAAAGTAATGTATTTTCCCTTCTGTGATGGGTAAATCTGAAAGCAAGTCTTGTTTTTTAAAAAAGGAAGACATAAACCAATTTTGTTGGCATTTCATGGGGGGGAAAAAAACCCTAGTAGTGGTGACATCTAAGGTGAAGTACACATTTTCAAAGAAAGTA
This sequence comes from Pycnonotus jocosus, assembly GCA_013400435.1. Classification (NCBI taxonomy): domain Eukaryota; kingdom Metazoa; phylum Chordata; class Aves; order Passeriformes; family Pycnonotidae; genus Pycnonotus; species Pycnonotus jocosus. The sequence goes on along the minus strand of VWYP01003901.1, from coordinate 83,288 downwards.
TTGTGTGTTACAAACGCTAACATTTTGCCAGTTTCACTCAAGATCCTGATGGCAGGTCGGGTTTTAAGAGCTGGATAACCTCAGCTCCACCTAGATGCTCTCATCACAACTGCATGCACTTATCTCACTTAACATTCTTGTATGCCATGATTCAGCTTAATTTCCTTTCTTTGACTTCAATTTCTTTAAAGTCAAAAATCATCAGAAATAGACAAATGGATTATTCCTTTCTGATAATACAGTTTCAGATTTTCCAGAGACCCCATTGCTCAGAGAAAGTTAGCAGTGAACACCCATTTTTCTGCAGCAGGAAAAAAATGTGACGGTTCATTAGCTTTTGCTATCCAACTCTAAAATTACAGTCACATCAATCTACCTCCTCTGTCCTATGGAGCTTCTCTGTTATCACAAAGGCTATTCAAAATTTCCCCAAGGGCCAAGACCAACACTTGGAAAAGAGTCTAACTTTGCATGAAACCAAAAGCATGCCCTATTACCCACCACCTCAGACACCCCCACCCAACCTCATTCTTTCTAGTGCTTTTATTTCAGACTCGTATCAGGTCTCAGTCTGAACACAGCTGGGAGCAGTGATCTTCGCCCTGCCCCCCCCAGCCTGTGTAACATTACTTTGAATCTTTTATTCCTTCACTGACAGAAATATCAAGAGATTTCTTTAAATGACAGCAATATGCCTACACTACCGGTCTGCCAGAAGGATTCTTCAGCACTGTGTAAATGACTGGCTGTTAGAGAGAGACTGCTTTGAAGTTACCATTTGCAGTACCCACAGCACTTGGGCTGGATCAATTTTTACTGAGCTACCTTCATGGCAAGCTCTTTTTGTCCCATCTGAAGAGTTTCTTTGTGAAGAATGAATGAGGATGCATCTTGGGAATGGTCTGATACTTCAAAAGATGATTCTTGTAGTTTATCTTGCAGTAAGCTTCTTCTCTGAAGGAAATGCTGCAGAGCCTTTGTATTGATCACAGTGATTGACAGTCTTTTATCACTGGGCTGTCTGCAGTATCACTATCCAAAGAAGATCTTTTATTGTGACTTTTATTAATTGATATATGTATAGATATATTCTGTCTTTGATAATGCAACATAACACTTCAAAACAAGCTGGTCTTGTTCAAGTCCATGAAAGTTTACTCACGGCCGGGTGAATAACTGCAATTTGGACTATTTTTGGGATGGTAAAGTCAAGAATGTCTTCATGTTCAAAAACCAGAAGTTTGGGGGTTTGGGGCTGTTTTGTTTAGCTATGTTTCCTGTACTCAGTTTCAATGGAGGTAAAAAAAGAAGGCAGCATTTGCACACCTAAGCAGGTAGCCAAAGGTAAAATCAGAAAAGGAAAATTGCTAAAACACATTTAATAAAAGTTTCTAACCTGCAATCAGTTTGTAGGAGCAGTGAAGACTGACATTTAAAACCACACCACATTTATCGCATTCTAAGCAACACACCCTTATAGTTTCCTACATACCCAAATACAAGTTTATTTTGAAGATGGTAAAATCAATTTTAAAACAGTTATTAACTTTTAATTTAAACTATTAATTTTTAAACTTATAAAGGCCATTGTCATAGCTGGTTTTGTTTTCTTTTAAAAATAAAATAATGACATTAAGTTTTAGGTGTGAAAGCCATTACTTATGTCTATGTCCATATACTTGATTTATCTTTGATCACAGAATAATTCAACTATTTTAATACTCTTTAGCATAGCTGCAATGACACTTGGATGCTTATCTGAACACAGTATGAATTTGCATGTGGATAATCTCTTAGGCTGAACACCTCTTGTTCACAGCAGCGCCAAGACTACCAGCTCATGGGTTTTAACACATGATTTCTAGCACACAAGTTTTAGATACTTGAGCAAATGTACATACTTTACAAAGCAATCCTGGCAATGTTCTCTTTTGCTGCAGTACATTTCTGGGTGTTTTAAACTTCCTTCCTAAGAAGGCTACATGGTCATGGAAAAACTCCTGCTCAGTTCTGTAGATATTTTTCCTCATTTCATGCAAAACTTTTCGAAAATGTCCTGCTGGAAACCTTGTAACATTCTGCAGTTTTAGCTTAAATGATTTTATGCATCAACAGAAACACTCACTGAAGCTGCTACTGACTGGTAGCTGGAAACAAAATAAGAGCAATTCAGGAAGAACCTTTCTCTCCTTTTCTTCTGCTTTGAGTAACATGACCAGTTTTCCCTGAGCTCAGCAGCCAGACTCTTTCACGTATGGAATACACTACATCCTACAGACAATGACGAAAACTAGCCCTGCAACACAGGTTTATGTATGTTTTATGTGACAAAGATACTTCCCTATGTTTAGCAGGATGATATAATTCTCTGTTGCTTCCTGCCTTCATTCACTCTGAAGCCAGATGTTCATAGTTACATCACATGACAATGGAAAGACCCTTGCACAGACTAATAATAAGAACAAATTGCTTCTTATCAACATTAGCCAGGCTAATTTTTACAATACGGTGTAAAATGCAAAGTGGATCCTTTCAGTTTCTTTTTTCAGCAGTTCTGCCTTTTCTCTCTTTATCGTAAGAGTTACTGTCATGGTAGTTGGGATACTCAGAATAGAAAAAGGAAACAAAAAACTCATGAGCAGGCAAAAAACCCCAAATATACCCAACATGCACACAGCATGGCAGCTCTTCAATATGCTCCAGAGATGCTGTGCCAAGCTACAGCAGCTGATTCTGGGGGCAGGGCCAGCAAGCACGGAAATGGGGTCAAAAGGCCAGGAGCTGGCAGGGCATCTCCAGCATTAATGGAGGAGAGAGCTAAATGTGCAAGTGAGCTCATGCCTGATCCAAGGACAACCAGGAAAGCTGGTGGGAGAGGGGCAACAGTGGCAGGAGACCTGGTGATACTGGGGGTGCTCTTTAAAAGCTGGCTTGGGAAACAGCTGTGATTTTGGCTGCCAGGTCCACTTGAGGTTCCTCTAGCACAACCCTATTTGGAATCATTCAGTAACAACGGAAGGAATCACTGAATGCATATTCACAGACGTGGAAAATCAGAGCATGATGGTGTGGTATTTTCACAAGTACCTGTGGGGTTTTTTTCAGGCAAAATATCTGGGATTCAGCAAGAACTTTATCTTAAAATGGACACTTCAGAAACTTTAACCATACTTGTCTGACTTAATTTACAAAGAAAGTCAGTATCACTACAGAAGCTTGACTGATGGGAGTTTCAGAAAACTAGCACATAGTTATCCCTCTGTAATTAGTCATGATTTAATTTGGAGGCAGTAGTCAGTGACTGATTATCTGTACAACATAAACACCACAACTTCACTTCTGGCTGGAAAACTATTGTTTTCAGAGACACAAGTAACTTCAGTTGTAGACATGGCTCACACTGCCATATTAACAGAAAAATAAAAGCATTCAGAAACTTACCACTGAGGTAAGAGCCATCTGAAAACTGTAGATTCGTGCAAGGCCAAAGTCAGCTAGCTTTATCTGCCCGTTGCTGGTTACGAGGATATTTTGGGGTTTCAGATCCCGATGCACCACACGATGCGAATGCAGAAAATCCAGTCCCCGAAACAATTGAAGCATCATATCCTATATATAAAGAAGAAATCAACATGCAGTTATCAAGACAAGATGGCAGGCAAACAAGTAAATCTGTCAAAATCTGGAAAATCAATTTAATAAATATTGACTTAAATATGTGCACAGGAGCTAAAACAAACTATTAATATAAAATGGACAGAACGTTCCTAGAACAAATGGAATTAAACCAATGTCCTTATCAAGTTAATGTATGGTTTCTAGTTGAATTATCTGAGGTTGATTAACAGTTGTATAAAGATTAATCAATATACTTAAAAAAATAGCGAAAGTATATCTCTGAATCCTGGACAACTTCAAATGAATACTGTCCAAGTAACAAAAATACATAGAAGTCTTTTGCTCTTAACTTTAAACCACATGTCACTTTGCATTCTCACTAGCTTATGCTTTGTCCTGCCATGGTGAAGTGAAATTTTGTCACTCATTTTAACAGGCACAAGAACCTGTTTCAAACAGAAAAATTGTTTAAATGACAAATTTAATTTTTTTTAATGTTATAGAGGGAAAAGGTTTACTTGGCAAAGCCTGTTGTATATAATTTACTGAATAGGACAGAAACTACCTTTAGATGAAACTTTAGATGTGAAACAGTAGAATAATCATAATTCTGATTCTTTCTGTTTTGTTATAGTGATACAATCTTCCATGACATTTCCACAGCTGAAGAAACTATTTTATCTGTACTCATGTTTTGACAGTCTTAGTAATGTGAAAAGAATGAACCAGCAGGCTCAAAACCAAATACGAGAAATCCCCTGCATTCCAAATTAGAAGGATACTGTCAACTTGAAAACTGTATTTGTACAACAGACATTTACAAGATGCTGTAACAAGAAAGAAAAGGATAAAAGAAGTTTATTTTCTGCATGCAATTGACTTGAGCACATGAAACTGCTGTTCTGTATATGCTGGTGGTTTATGCCCTTTCCATAATCCATGCAGCAGGGTGTCCTCCAATCCTGTTATTAGCGTAACCAGAATGATCTTGGACAAGGGCATGGCATAAAAAAGAGAAGAAAGATAACTTGAGCTTGGTTGCTTTTTTCCTTCTCTATGGACTCAGGCATGTTGCAAATAAATATTCGAGACACACTACTGAAAGGAATTATATCTGAACATGGGTGTAAAAATAGCTCAAAACATTCAGCTTGATAATACTGGTAAAGTTAGATGCATTTTTAAGGTAGGCTTTAGAGATATTGCTAAATCATTTAATACAAAATTATTATTTCTTGTAATGTTTCCTGATCATTTATATAGAAAATATTATAAAATATATAGATATTAAGTTTGGAAGCTCTCACCTGACTTCTGACAAAACAAGGCCATTTCTGTACATAGCCAGCTCATAAAGCAATCAGCTTTTATTTGAAGATCCCAATGATGGAGATTTTATAATGAAATTATGGATGCTGTGACAGTATTATATTATTACCACCTCTGAAGGAAGGTGGTGAACAGAGAACCCCGTTTCCTGCTAGTTGATGCCTTTTACTTCCTTTGCTTTTCCAGAAAAAATTGGGAACTGATGATTTTGGCAACTGGTATAATATGGTTTGGACCTTCAAAAGAAATACACAAAGCATATGGAATCCTCTTGTATTTATACAGGTTTGGGGTTGGGTTTTTTGGGTTTTTTTCAGTTCAGAAATTTGTAAGAACTTGGGCTACAGCTCTGCACTTTTCAGTCAGCAGTAAAATTAATATATGTCATATTTGGTCACTCTGTGCCATTTTAACTTTTATTCTGTGGTTTGGGTCTTTGGATCAGTCTTAGAGATTTGAAGAACATGCCAACAACATCTAGGCACGTGGTTATTTTAAATATGAACTCAGTTGTTACACTGAGTTTGGGCCTATTTTTTCTTTTTTATTCCAGGTTGACATAGTATCAGATAAGAAAACTATTTAAAGAACTGAAGTACTAGTCCGTAGACCCTGGCAAGTCCCTTTTGGTGACATTTATATATCCTATTCATTTGTCAACCCTGTAAACTCATTCAAGCAGTTACCAAACATCTCAAGAATATTTTTTCCAAAAACTGATGCTGGTTTTGTTTCAACTTTCTTCTTCAAGCTCAGCGTAACACAATTCTGCTCTGCTCATTTCAAGCTGCAAGCAATGTCTTCAGGTTCTAAATTCAGAGTCTTCTTCCAGCCACAGGTAAAAAAAGAAAATATTTGAAAATGGAAACTGGTATATCTCCCTTTCTACCCATCAGACTCAAAAGATGAGTATCATTTACAGATGTTCCCTTCACACCCAAAAAATATAATGTGCTGCAGGAAAGTGTACTGGGAAAGTGTAAATCTAAAAGGTGTTAGAAAGAAGAGCAACTGGAGGGAAAAAAATGTTATATCTCCTCTTTCAGGCAATTCAGGGTTAGTCCATATAAGGTGTTTTCTAGTATTCAGGTTGGACTGTTGATCACATTTGTTACATACTATGATAGGTATTAACAGATTTCAGTTCAAAATTATCTGGAAGAACAGTAGAGATTTTCGTGTGTGTAAAGAAGGATACTGGGATGTAAAAAGACTGTTTGCTACTTGTGATTTATTACTGCCCTGTTTTTAAATTTTCAGCAAATTAGAAAAAGAACAGAAGCCAAAATAACCACATAGGCTTTTTATTATGAACTTTAAATACAGAATAATAAATGTGGCAGCTTAAAATTTTGTGCTGTATGCAAGCCTAGTCAAAAACCATTAGGCCTCGCTTTTGGAAAATTATTTCATTCACTTGGTCACCCACTTGCCAGAAACATAAGGCAGGGTTCAGGCTCTGTACTTTCTTTGACACTGTAACTACATCAGAAGACACTAACCTTTGCTAGCAAATTGGATGAAGGCTGTAAACACACACAAGCCAGATCACTACTTAATTAAATCAGGATAATTTTGCTCATCTAACGGAAATGCATCCATTTTTATTAGTGACGAATACCCGGTATTATCTCAATTACCAAGTTCTAGAAATAACAGCAAGAGAGTCTTCATGTGCCTCAAGTATTAGTTTTTTCCATGTCTGCTTTTCCCTGAGAAATTTTCTGTGGTAGACAGGCATACCACACTTTGGAATTACAGAGAGAATCATATTTCAAAAGTCAATTGAAAAACAATCAATTCTATTCAATAACAAGAACCTTTGTGTCTTAAGAGATTGAAGGAACAAGCTCTAATGAGTCATGATCAAACTTCTATTGATGTCTATCAGTGTTCTTTGGATATTTTATGTTTGCAAATAAAGACACAGAATGTGCCTGTTGTTTCAGATTAGAGATTTCTGCCATGCTCTAGTATCACAAATCTGATGATAGTCGGCTGTTGCTCGAGTTGAAGATATATGCACATATTATTCCACTGCAATTACTTTCAGACGCTCATAGCTTTACAATTTTTTTTTTCTTTTTCAGGCTACATTTTCAATGCCATCTATGTGCAAATATAAAATATTTACCTGTAACTCAATTGGAAACAGAGCTATTTTGGGATGCAATGAGCAAGTACACTTTTTTTAGAGGGAAAAATGTAGCTTTAATTTTGTAAAAGTCTCATAATGAAAACAGGAGCAAAATTTTTTATGGAAATGCTGCATTTTTGCTTGTTCCACCATGTAAGGCATTGACGATGATTGCTCAGTCTGATATTTACTGTATTTATCAGCTCTGAATGTTAGGACCAAATTATGATGAACTTTTCAAGCGACACCATATTATGTCATGAGTGTCAATAACACACAGAAATATACCCTGCATATTCTTCCTCTGTCATCAGAGAGGATGGGGCTGGGCTTGGGCTAGGCTGATCAGCTGCTTCTGCTGCCTCTGCCAAAGGCAATATTTATGGCTCACATTTCCTGACTCAGGCAGAAGGAACAGAAAGCCCTGATTTCCTATACATTTTTGTCTCCACCTTGTCCTGTTCCATCTTGACTCTACGCTTCACTGACCCTTCTTAACCCTCCTCCAGCATCTGATCCATAAATCCCTTCCAAGCCATTGGCTTTCAAATACCACTCTGATCCTTTAAGAGTCACCCACCATGTTTGTCTCCCAACAAAAATATCTGTCAATTATCTGCAGCAACTTACTGCTTGTTTAAGACCTGCCAGATTCTCTGGAGGACTCTGCCTGACTAATCCAAAAGAGGATGGCATGGCTGAAATCCAAAACATTCAAGTATCTACTCAAAGACAAAAGAAACTATGGAGTTGGTTTCGGTGCCAGTGCCTGGGCACCAGCAGCCAGGACTGCAGGGGCCTCAGCCAGGGGACACCAGGGGTTGTGCCCTGCCAGACACGCTCAGCCCCAGCTGCTCCCACAGACCCACCTCAGTGCATGGCTAGGCCCCTCAGCCAGGACAGTGGTGCCTCCATGAACATACACTCAAGGGCAGAAAAGGCTGCAGGGAGAGAGGAGAAGAGAACAGAAGGAGTGGGAAACTGCACAGGAAACATCAAGGTGAGAGAGAAGAAAGAGAAGTGAGAGAAGAAAGATAAAGTAGTCTACAGTGAGGTAGTTATCCACACTTCAGCTCATGGAACAGGCAGATATTCCTGAGGGAACTGCAGAGTGTGGAAATGACCTAGGGTAGAGCAGGCACAAAGTGTGAGGAGGAAGGAGCAGGAGAGAGGAGATGCTCCTATGCTGCTTGGGCTGAGGAGAGTCAGAAGCAATGTACAGCCCGGAAAAAAGCAGAAGGTATTATTTGAAAATCTGCTCCTTTTTTGGCCACCATTTGAACCAGCAAGTATCTGCCTTGACTGGCATTAGACTAAGTTGATTTTCCTCAGGATAAATCTGTTTTGCCTAAGATGGTACTTGGTAAGCAATCTTCCTCTCTCATCTCAGCCCATAAGCTTTCCTGCTCCTTGTTGCTCTCTACTTTTTGTAGCTGAGGTGGAAGAAGTCAGTGAGTGCCTGGATGGAGGGCTGGACTAGGCCAACCCACCACCATGGTAAAGTATGGATGCTAGGTTTTGTCTTGGTAAAGGGGAACACAGCAAGATGCAGTCTGAAGGAAAACACCAACAGTTATGTTTCTTCAGAGAACAAATGCACCCTGAGGTAACATACACACATGACTGGCTGATGGTTATGTGAAGCTCATGCTTTTCCTCCACTGGCTACAATGTAAAGAAAGAAAAACCCGCAAGCAGGCCTCCTTTGTTACAGTGACTGGAGTTCCTAATACCAAAGAGAGTAATTGAGTGGAAGCCTACAAATGTACTGTTGTGTCGCCAAATAAAAGCAACACAGTAAAGAGTCTCGCAAACTACAACAGACCCTAAATTTGTACTAACACACAGGTTTTATACTTTTTTTGCTTCTCCTACTCTTCTGTGGAGTATCTCATGCAACTTCACAACTTGCATCCCTCACCCAGAGTTTCTGTCTATCTGCAACTCATTTTTCTTTTTGCTGAGCAGAATGGAATGTCCCTATTTTACATGGCAGGTGTTGGAATACTCATCCTGAACATTTCCTGTAGGAGTGTTTGCGTAAAAGGCAACCACAAATGCAAACAAAAGGGATGAGTTTTAGACAGCAATGCGTGATGAATCAGTCAAGGTAGTTTCATTTAAAGGCTCACTGGTTCTCACTGGAAAAGGACCTTCTCAGAGCAGAAGGGGAGCAGGATGAGGGTTCTTTAATATCCTACTCAGTTATACAGAATCCCCAACCACTGAATTGCTTTCAATTTAAAGGGTGATTTTACACATGCTGGAATGAAATTTAAAGAGCTGTCCCATTCTCTGAGGCCTATTTTTGAAGCAGAATAATTACAGCCCTTCTATGGTTATACTTTGTAACAAACAGTCAACATTAATTAATGCCAAAAAAACAATGGCATTCCTGAGGAATTACACAGTACAGATACATGAATAGCAAAAGACATGATTAATGTTGTTACACTGAATCCCAAAGGCATGAGCAATAATGTAGTGATTCCCTGTTAAATGCAGTATTTTTTTTTTTTTAATTTTTGTCCTCACTCTAGGCTGGGAACCCATCACACCAGCCTATCTAGAATGTCATGACTGTGATGGTGGGGGCAGATGCATTTTGCTACTGTCTGTGGAGCTGCAGGATGCTGTTCATGCAGCTGGCTGGATGCAGTGGCTGGAACACAGTAAGAGGCAGACAGATCCCTGCCCTTGTGCCCTGTTCCTCTCCTCAGAAGAAAGCTATTCGGATCAGTCTCCCTGCAGGGCACTCAGAAGGGGGATAAGGAGGCTGTCTTTCCCTTCTCCTAGCCACATCATAGCTTCTCAGGACTCCTCCACAATCCAACCAAATATATCTAGGATACAGAGTCCTTCATCTTCCTAACGCTGAGTTACTATTTATCTCAGAGCAATCCTATTGCTTTCCTTAAAAGTATTCACAGGGTAAGGATCATTCCTCAGAAGAGAAGATTGTTGTGATACTCCTGTCAGTTAACTAGGAAGTACCAAGAGACTGTGAACTTCACAGCATGTTCAATTTAAATATGTTTACTGTTTTGATAAGACAGCAATAAATTCAAATGATCTATTCACTTAGCCTTATTAATAAACCTTACTATACAAGATAACATATTCATTTTCTGTTCAGAGAGTAAAATACTGTACATAGAAATATATACTCAATTTATTTAGTGTATTATTAATATCTGACAAGCACATGCAAGGAATTGGTCTAATAATTGGTGGTGTTTTCTATGCTGATACCCTAAATGTAAATAATTTGTTGAAAAATTATTAAGTTACATATATTTTTAAACATGAAGTAAAGTACTTGTGTAATTATCTTTGATTTGTAAAACTATTTTAATCATATAAAAGGTACTTTAATGCACTTAAGAGTAGATTAAAAGATACATTAAAATATATTCTGATAAACAGTCTCTAATCTATTTTAAATTGCTTTTGTAAGAAAGAAAGCACAGCTGCAGTACTTTTGATTGTACTCCCTCACACAAGGGATTTTGGATTACCCAGCTGTCAGGATGAAGAACCTGACAGACACGGATACACAAGTATGCATGTATGTATACACGCATTATAATGGTTTGAATGATCCCATTGAAGACAATGCTATCTATAGTAGCCCACTGCAATAAACACTGAAATTAATATAGTTGTGTTGCTTGGTATTGTGTTTTGTTGGTTTTCTGTAGTTTGTTGGGGGTTTTTTTGCTTGCTTTTTTTTTTGTTGTTGTTTTTGTTTTGTTTTGTTTTGTTTTTTTAGTGGCCAGAATTATTTGTGTGGCAATTTAAAAGATAAGATACCTGAAGGAGTGGAGTCCATAGAACACTATTTAGAAGACTGCTTTGGCTGCTATTGGAAGTAGCAAGGTAATCAGGATTAGAAAGTCCTAAATAAATTACTTTGAAATAAAAGAATTGGTCAATTAGTTCAGAGCCAGCCCAGTAAAAATGGCAAATGTCACTATTATGCACAGACCTGCCTGTGTATGATGAACATTTTATGTCAGTCCCAATCAAAAGTACTGCAACTGTGCACAAGATTCAGGAAAAATGCACAAGTTTAACTGAATTACAAAGGTGCATGCTATTATTTGAAAAACTTTGAGGCTCACCAATGCTATTGCATTGCTGTAAGCTTATGACTGAATTTCATGAATGTGTATCATAACTTTCAGTATACTGGAGCGCTATTTTCTCTTGTTATGCACCTATGCATAAACTGAACTCAATTCACAGCCACCACAGCAGGCTTAACATGTTCTAGTCACTTTGCTTAAACCTGCCAATTGGTCCTTCTGAGTTAGAAAAGAACTGCTGAATTTGTACTGTCACAGGAGAACCCAACCTAACATATTTTGGAGTGCTCCAAACACTCCTCAAACACCAGAGCTCACCAGCAGCAAAATCAACCTAAGTAGGACTAGACTACAACAACAGATGCACCTGACTGTTCATCTATTGTACCTGCAAGGACTTGCACCTGCAAGGAACTGCTCTGAGTAACCCTCTGTCTACCCTCCCTAAAATAAGGATCTGGATTCATGTTTTATGGGTTGGTAAAAGTTTCAATCTAAGTACATGTCTGTTTTACCAGAACCTTAATGCTGACAGATTCTCATGCTGATCTCAGCAGCTGTGAACCAAAGACGAAATTCAGTATATCACAGGTCTACTCTCTGGGGGACACATGTACATACACATGCTTGGGTACACACATAGATCCATTTTATTTAAGTTTATATAAGTCCTTCCACATCAATTCCTAATTTCACAGCTCAATACCAATCTAGATCTTTTGAGTTTTACTTTTTCATTTGCTATTTTTCATATTTGACGAATAGAATATGCATGACTGAAAAGAAACCTACATAATTATTGTTCTACTTATGTTCAGTCATTCAGTGTACCAACAATTCCTGTCAAAGTGGAATTACCAGACATGCAAATGAAACACACAGTATTTACCTTCTGGCTACTGGTATTTGTCAGAAAAAATACATGAGAATTGAACAGAGGAGAAGTTTGTTTCAACATTCTGACAGAAATTGGCAAATGGGACACTGTTGGCAAGACCTGTCCTATATGGGAAAGTTTTACAGCAGGTAAATGTAACTTCATGATTAACAGTCTTTTTCAGTGCTCAAATCTTTCCACTTTTGTGCCCTGCAGAAAAAAAAAACCAAATACAAGGCACAGCTTTTAATAGAATTTATGGATCTGAGCCTAGATAAGTAAAATACTCATGTTTCTTTCTTGTATCTCTGGATGATGATATCAGAGTTTTGTACATCCCCAAATACCTTCTGGGAAACTTCCTTTCTTTTATTGCAAGCTTTTTATAACTGTATTGGAAACAGCAGTTTCTCAGAGAGCTTCCTGGTTTGACAAGTTGTTACTACTCTGTCTTTTTATTCCTCATACAATCTGAAAAAGAGATGAGAACTAAAATGTAACATGAAATCCTCCAAATTCTTTGCTGCCTCACCCAGCTGGTGAAGTTCCACACAAATGACTTGAAATAGCACCTGTGATTTGTATGCATCGGCTGTGAAGACCCTTCTAGCACATATCTAGGGATTGACACCAGCACAAATTTGGTATCTAAGTATCACAGCAGGTCACACTGCAGTTTGAATTCTGGAGTACACTTTTCATATAATTACAGCTTCTTTAATTATGTTTGTCAATAGGGTAAGTCCTACAACATTTTTCCTTCAGCTGATGCTGTGAGCCTCTTTCTTCTGAGGTAAAATATAGACTTTAGTTTGACTAAGTCAATCTGTTCTGGAACATTGTTTATACACCCCTATCTCTATCACCTTAGTGCTCTCATTTTCTAAAACCAGATTTTTTGATTGCTCCTTATAGTATGTACTTCTCTCATTGTGCGATATCATTGCCACTTTCTCTTCAGAGTCTTTGTTTCTGCATTACTACCCATCTGTATTTTGGGATATCATCACTTGCAATCTTGTGGAAGCTCTCCTGATGTAATCAGAGAAATCAGTCCACCCCGAAAATCCACAAAGCTGGATGTGACTCCCATAAACTACTTCAGTATGCTTTGGGGAGGAGTGCACAGAAATCACTGTCTCACTCCCTGCCACAATGTACAAACTACAGTAAATTATCAATCACTGATGAGTTGATTGCCCTCCTGTGCTTCTCACACCAGTCCTTATGAGGAAAGGTATCAACAAACCAACCCTCTTCTCTAGGAAGACTGCTGCTCCAGCAGCACTACAGCTCTTTACCAGCACCTTCCTGATGCCATTGGCCGTAACAACTCTTCCTAATTTCCTCAAACTCCAGGAGGGGTTAAAATATGGCATATGTTGACAGACAACACTCCTTGCTAACAGGAAGGACATGTTGCTGTGGGGCCCAGATCTCAGCTTCTCCTTCCCTGCAGCTGTCTGTGGACAGCAGCTAATTGTATCCACTTGTTTTACCTCAGGGATAACGTCTGGAGGGGACCAAGGGCCACAAGCGTACTTTATTTTTTAACGGTCATTTCCTCTCTGGTGTAACTTGCATGACAGCATGTGACAAGCAGAAATTAATGGGGACACTGCTGTGCCAATACCTCTTGAATTGCTTTGACACTGGCTGCAGGCTGCCTGCTTGGCCACCCAGCCAAGACCTCACATGAAATGTGGCAAGGGGCCCACAGCTCTATTCACTAACAAGCCAGCTGGTCAGTGATTAGAAAGCTGAAACAACGCTGCTCACATATATCAAGAAAAATGCTTTACAAGCAGCTTCGGACCTAGATGGTAAAGCACCTTAGAAGAGTAAATCTGTAAATTTATCTTAGGGACTGTTAACTTAAGCTAGCATTAGAGATAATGCAGAAGGTCCTGGAAAATGACTGGCGTATGTTGTCACCTAAGTCCAAGAAGGACTAACCTCAGAACAAAGACTAACATCTTGATGTCCTCAAAATTATGTGCAAACAGCTCAGACCACATGGATTCTGGTCCAAAGGAGCACTCAAATTATGTAAATATATAGAGATTTACGACAGACTACTCTTCCTAATGGTCTATCAACACCCTGGCAACATTACTGACATTTCTACAGAAAGTCTCATTGAATCTGTCTGCAGTGTTTATGCTGATTTGTTTATACACTGATACATAACAACAAAGGATGAGCCTTTAGAAGCATCCCAAGGGATTTGGATGATCAGATCTCACACACCCAGGGCAGCTTTGTACCTTTCAGCCCAGACGTTTTTGAAAACTGTCAGATCCTTGGCTACACACAAAAGGCTCAAGATTGTTCCTTTAATTTCTCTCTTCAGTTGCTTTTTTAAATAGTGGCCACTGAATGTGCACAGGCTCTTGATCGAACACCTGATGGCAACAAGAAAACAAGTTACGCTTTTTTAAAAACTGAGAAAAAAAGCAGTCAATAGGATCCCAGAGACTGGGAACACAAGCATCTTTTAAAATCAGTAAGACCTGGGCACTTGATTCCTAGGGCTCCTTCACAGTTATAAACTCATTCCAACAATTTTTGTTTGATGAAAAACTAGTTTAAATTTATTGTAACACAGGCCTGATCAATCTCACATAAAGAAATATATTTGTGGTTTATACAGATACATCAGGGTTCAAGGCACTGTCAAAGGAGGTGGCTGGACAGCAGAGTCACTTTCTCAGATTAGAAACTGAGTTTATTGAAGAGTTTGGACCTAATTTTGAGGGCTTCCATCGCAGAAACTTTATAGTCATGAATGGCACTTGGATGCTGAGGAAGAAGATGGGCTCATATTAGGTACAGTGAAGTCCAATGAAGTTACTGGGACTGTACCCATCAACTTTCAAAGACTTAAGCTGGTCCCACTGCTTTTTATTATTCCCATTTTCCTCCCACAGTCACTGGAACCAACAGCACCTTCAGAGAGATACAACCAACCTTCACTGAGACAAAAATGTCAGCATCACACCAGGCATCACAATACTACTATTCTCTAAAGATAGACTCTCCTTTAATAAACAGTCAACAACTTTTATGAAAGATGTGAACACAGAGAAAAGTAAGAAGACAATGCCTTCCTAATCTCTCCAGGGAATACATAATAAATAAAGATCAATTGTGTACTTTTAAAAGTTCAACATTATATTTTTTTTTCTTGTAGTGTACTTGGCACAGCAGAAGAATCATGGTGCTCCTAAATGCTGTAAAATGGCTCAATATTGGGGTCTGTTACTACCCCAGGTCTAGTCACAGGAGTACATTTAACTTTGCTGCCTCTCTTGCTCCGTATTATAAATTCAGGGATAATGGTTAACTAATTCATGAGCATTGCAAAGATTAACTAGTTAATGTTTGTTAAATACTCCAAAGAACTAGATTTTGCTTTCAGTTATAAAGGCTTAACAAGCTTGAAGAAAATCGGAGATATACAGAAGAGGAAAGACTTTATTTTCATACAATTCATGGGGAAAAATAGGCTTAAAAAAAAACCTGAGAGGGGACAGTGGCCTACTGGAATCACCTTGTCCAGGACCTTCCACCTAAGAATTTTACATATAGTTTTGCAATGCTGCTATAGCATTGTTTGAAATCTCGAAACAGTCTTCAGGATGAGCACCTTACTTCATCTAAATTGAAAGCAGAAAACAAGATAGTTTCTTGGAAGCACTCAGCAGATCAAGTTGCTCCATGTTTACAGCAGCAATTAATGTGCAATTCTATTAACTTGAATTCAAAGAACAATGGCTCCTGAACCAACAGCTTTAAAAAGGGAACAGGCAAACCCCTCATCCTACAAACAAGGCAAAGAGAAGACATTGTGCAAGAGGAATAGAGCATATACACAAAGAGTTTTGTTTTTACTGAAAGAATGAGAAGTTTGCTGTTAGCACCAGACTAGGGGCATAGCTACCCATTCCATTGCACTTACATGGTCTATCACTTTCTCTTTTCTTTTCTTATGTCTTACCTTTTCCTTTATGTCCCTCTTTCTTCCCTTCATGAGTCCTGTTGACCCTTCCTTCCCTATTCCCATTTCTGTCCCTTCTTGTCACGCCTGCACTGCAGCCTTCTACACTTCACACTCACTTCCAGGGCCTGTGGCCTCAATCCATCTCTTTGGGTTGCTGCCTCCCACAGCTCAGGTGATAACCGGGCAAGGTAGGTCACTGGAAGATGCCAGCTACCAGCATTCCTCAGCAGCCCATCTCTGGATTTCAGACATAACAAACTGCAGGAGGCAGTGATGTGACTGTGATGTCTGCTGTGACTGCAGCAGTGGGACACAGTCCCACACATCTGCTGAGCCTCTCCAAAGTGACGTGTGCCACAGCCCCCGAGATCTGAGCAAAATTACATTGATCTCCATTAGCACACATTAGTGTGAACCTTGCCTTGTTTTCTTTTGAACACTTGACTGATTCTAAAAAAACAGTAGGTATCCTCAACTTACAGTGACACAATGAGCGATGAGCCTACTTATTTCCTAATGTTAACAAAATAGACAAGAATCAGCTGTGTTTGGGAAATGAGAGGAAAGGTGCAATGTGAGAGCTGACACCGTTCTTGGGAGGGGAGAAGATGGCCTCTGAAGTTTCCCAGGCAGAGGGTATTTCCTCCCTTCACCTCCCCAAATATTAAGCAAAACAAACTCTAAGACATTTTTAATAAAAAGCCACTGGTATGCTAGAAGTTAGTGTGCAAAAATAGCCAATCAATGGAACAAACTGCTTCCATGAAGATATGCCTTTTGAAAGCAAAGCGTCACAAAAGATGCATGTGAGAAATGCAGCCTGTGCCAAATGCAACATTGCTTCTAAAAAGGGTAACCTGTGACAAGCAAAGAAGTATGCTATTAATTATGCAAATTGGAAAATAAAACTACATGCATTCCTGTGTGTCTTTACTGTAAGTACTCATGGAGAACCTATGAGAAAAAAAGTAGCTATGGTCCAGACAATCTAGACAATGTATGTCTGTATTTTGCTGAATCGGGTCCCAAAAACCTAAGTCTTTTGTTTTCCCTACCAACAACAACAACAAAATAATTACAAATCATACAATCAAATATCAAACTCTATGTTATCCCAAAACTACAGTCAATTAAGTAGAAACAAACTGTATCATCAGAAGGGCAAATGAGAGAGGCTAGGGATCACTATCAAAGGACTCCTGTTTTCTTTTGTTTATTAAATAGCAACTGTATTATTTACTGCAGCTTTGCAAGCTAGTGAGCAGCTGGATGTGACACATTTCCATGCTCTGTAACCTCTCCTTATGCTTCGTTAGATTCCTTATCAGGACCAGAAGAAAAGAAATCTCTCTGTTATGCTTTTCCTGTGGCAAAGGAAAAGACAAGATGATGACTTTCCAGCTCATTTCACTTGTACAACATTCTCATCAATCACCATGGGGTAGGTCTTTGTTATTTTCACTGAAGGACTGTTCTTAGTTTTCTGTCACAATAAAGCGTGACTCCACTAATTAGCAAATCAAGGTTACCTCTACCACATTTGCAAAAGAACAAAATGCAAACATAAGACTAAAACTACTTCTGAAATATTCTCCAAGACCCCAGCTTGACAGAGATAAACCTAAGTCAAGCTAGGTCTAAATTCTTTTAATTGAAACAGAAGTTAAGGTCTGAAACACTTAAAGTAGATGACGTAAGGAAGCAAAACGAACCATTTCATCAAGAACTAAAAGTTTTCTGCTTGTTTTGTGACTTTCTGCTCCAGAAACCAAGCAAAGAAACTGTGGTTTATTTTCATATTAAACTCTCTGTGAAGCACACATCTCTCTGCAGTTTTGGTTCACTATAACCCACGCAGCTTGGCCTCTATTCTCCTTTTCCTATGTCTTCAGTAAGTGTTTTAGACATCAGCAGGAATTATGTGAGCAAACAAAAAGCAAGAAAAAGTGGTATCTTCTAAGCAAGGCAAAAACATAATACAAAATTCTCTGTAACATGGTCTCTCCTCTAACTAAATGTTTTTATACGTATTTTCCCTTTTGGTCTGTGTTGTTTTTCACTGAATGACAGCTATATACAACATACTATTGTAATAACAAGCATATAGCTCAGGGATCACTGTTGACATTTTCAGAATTCAATTTAGACATTTTTATTTAAGTGCGTGAAAGACATCTGTATACTCTTTCATTAACTGCATTTTACATTTGTAATGTTCTATGTATTCTTTTGGAACCACTTCCATTAAAATGCCAACTCTGAGTTTGGACAGCAAGTATTTCCTTTGTAACACTAAGGGAGGAGTATGTTACTGTCAAAATTTTTCTCCAGAAAGTCCTTGCTAAAATATTTACCCTGCTAGTCAGAACATGAATATCTGAAGTTAATTCCAAATGAAAGAATATTTTAGAATGAATCATAAACTAGATGTTTAAAAAAAAGGTAACATTCTGCCATTTCAATGCCCCTTCCCTGTTGTAAAACTAAATTAAAAACAACCCTGCATTTCCATCCACAGAATATTGTAACATTTTGGAGTGTTCTGAAGTTTCCTAATTGTAGTTATGCAACAGAACTATCACAGCCTAAAACAAAGGACAAAAATTCAGCAGCTGAGTTTACTGGCTTGGAAATGAAGCACTCTTAAGAGATGGTTAACATGGCTTCTTGATTATTTTTGGTATTTTAAAGTTACAGTTCAATGCTTCCTCTTGCATAGACAGAAGAAGTGGGACATTTTAGAATATTTATAATTTTTACGGCATTGTTTGTAAAGTCACATATTTAGCAACAGTGAAAACTGCTGACCAGTAACTTTATTTACAATTAAGCCACTAATTTCAAAGGGCCCTTTAAGGTATAAGGCACTGCTCAACATTAATAAAGACAAAATTCAATGGCATTTGTTGAATTGGTCACAATGGTAAAATACAGCTTCTTCTTGGAAATGGGTATTCTCAAGGGTCATTATTTTCAAAGAAGGCAAATAGGATATTCTGTGGCCACAACAACTATGATATTAATGAAAAACAGATATAAACAAAACAGTCCACCAAACCTCGTGATCCTTGCCATTACTGACTCAATTTACCATGCTGACCAGCTGTGACACATTTTTGTGAATCGTCAGGAGTCTGGTTCCAAATGCACAGACACTGCTTACACATAAGTTTTGAGGGAAGACTACTTCTTTGCTCTGACAATGCATTTAAACACCAGCAAAACACATGCTTTATGACTAATCTGAGACTAAGGAAACAATGGTTTCAATTCTTCTTTGTTCTAACCTTAGAATTCATCAGGTCAGTAGCACAGGATAACAACTGATTCTCCTCTGTTAGCTACTCTAATTCAGTCTTTCAACCTCATTTTTAATACTAGAGCAATCTGTTGACATTCAGCAGAAGCTTAAGAGCTTTGTTGAAGTAGAGCCTCTGCTCCCTTTGGGGTGTTTTCCTTTGGGATTGAAGTTGAACCAGAAATTGCAAGTAATTCCAGCATCAGTTTAAATGTTTTATGTGTACAGTTTAAACGTTTTATGTGTAAGTGTTAGTATTGTATAGCTGTAACAGTAAAGGAGAAATAAAAAGAACCTAAAATAGTGATGTTTTTAAGTCTTCGGATAAGGTTTCCAGTCCAAAAATGAAGGACAGATTTGATGCAGGAGCTTGAACCTTTGTAATTTGCTTTTTCTTCATGGCAAATTATTCAGGCTTTGCAGTAAAAAAAATGAAAGGGCATTTGCCCGCTGCTGCTAACAGCATTGCCCCACACTCACTCCTAGAGGAACCCTAAGAATCCCACAGTTACACTGCAGGATTTGACCTTCTGTGAAGGATTTGTGCTCTGGAGTACCAGAGACATGGAGACATGGGCAAATGCTACAAAACCACATCTGATTCATTAAAACTACAAATAAATTAATCATTTAAATGTCTAAATATTTTCCCTTGCTGTTGCACCACGAACAAACAACAAATGGTATTTCTGTTATTTCACTTGCATTTCCATCCTGAATTTTCTGTCTTCTGGCAGCTGCTTGCGAATTTACTAACAATGTGTGTCTTTTGTTGGGACTTCTTAAAAAGGATATTCTCAACATGGAAGGAAGCTCATTTTATTTCACTTTGAAACCTGAGAAACCTGTAACATGAACCATACATGAACCATGCTGATTACAGAGCACTGATATACAAACGATATATAAAGGAAGCAGTTTTGTAGATGTGTGAAGTGACTGTGGTGGGGGAAGAGCAACGCAGTGGAGGAGCACGGTTTCACACAAATAATGCTATTGTAGGATCTGACTATCACAACTCATGTTTTACAAGGTATTGTGTGAAGACCAGTCAAAAAGAAGGACCTATTATGGTGGGCATGGAAGTCAAGGCTTTTCACACAGCCTCTTCCATTAAAAGCTCACAAATAAAATGGACAAGACAGACCCCAGGTGGAGAAACAGTGAGACAGTTCCATGATGCTACGTTTTTACGGGAGTAGAGTCAGGAGGACACGGGCAAAACAAAAAGAAAAGCGATGGAGAGAAAAGTTCAGGAGAAAGGGAAAGAACAGAAGAGTACTTTACTGTGTAAATACGAAGTGAAAGTGAGGTGAAAAGCTGAAAGAGAAGGGTGGAAAGAGAAAAGGGATCAAGAAGTAGGAATTGCATAGGCAGAGAACATAGAGTTGAAATCACTGCAAGCAGCTCTGAGTTTCAAGAAGTTTTGGCTTTGGTTGCTCTAGTAGCTGAGTGTAGCTGGCTGATGCCCCTGGCTGGTGCTTCTCTGCAGTTTCATGCCTGATGGCCTGAGGACAGGAAGCAGGGAGGAACCGTGTCTGCTCTGGTATCCACAGGGGCGGGCGGGATGAGGGCTCTCCATGTGTCTCTCATCTGACACACTGAATAGGAGGGAGAGGCACAGCTTCAGCTGGGTCTCGTTTTATTCCTTCCCTATGAATGTAACAGCTTAGCTGTCTTGGGTGATGAGCTATTGGAGGGACTCTGGGAATCAGCACATACGTGTCTGTATAAATACACAAACACACATACATATATACATACACACATACATATACATTCATACACATACGTGTGTACATGTATGTGTAGTGTGCTTTCATGTGTACACACATAAAGGCAATATACATCAAACCACTCTCTAGGTACGGCAGGAGAACTGGTGCTACCCTTCATGTATCTGTGTACTCTTTTAAGTATCTGCGTTGGCAGTTAGGGACTTTTCTGGGCCACACCTATTTTGAGAAAATGAACTCTGGAGACAGTAAAGTGATGATCATAGCTTCCCTTTCTCTCACTCAAATAGCAATTTTTTTTTTCTGCAAATATGTTAGAGGACTTTTACAATATACATTTATATATGTATGGGTGTTTATGTGCCTACGTATTAATAAATAATAGAAAATTCTTTAAGCTGACTTTATGCTCTACATAGGAAAACACGTAATACAAAAAAATTCCATCTCTACCCATTTGTAGGGAACTTTGTTTTCTGGCATAAGCTAAATATATCTGCTATGAAGGAAAAGAAACAAACAAAATGTATCTTGATTAAATCAGTATGCCACTAAAGTAACACACTTCAGGTTAATTTTTACTGTGGGATACAATAACCTGCCTATTCACTGACATAAACCCTGTGCATACAGCTAGTCCAAAAGCATTAAATTTCTTTTGGGGTGGAATAGAGAAAACTGTTTTATGGAAAAATAACTTACTTGATTGCTATATTATCTTTTATTAGCTATGAGTTGTCTGTGACCAACTTTTGAATTGTTTTACACTATGGCTCTATAATTGCTGTGAGTAAATATAGACACTTTGTAAATATTCTAGTTTAGAGAATCTGAGCTGCAGTAACTTGGGTTGACTGAGAAGGTAAATGTACTCTGCCTCAATGCTTCTTGTCCCAGATCATCTGACATTAACCCTTAGAATCCTGAGTTCAGTAAGAAAACATTGCCCAGTTTTCCCAAGTATCTACCTTGTCACAATTTGTGCTACTGTCTACCCTTCCCCATCTCTGTGTGTTTGTTTTGGGATGAAGTGCCACTTTGTGGGTGCACAGGGGACTGATTTCTTTCCAGTGCAGAAACTACTATTCAAAAAGTGATTCTTATCTGCCCCCACAAAAATCAAGAATGGCTCTTTGGACATCTTCTCTTTACCTCACATCTGCTGCAGTCCGACCTTCAAATCACTTGTCAAAAGTAGCATATGGCTTGTGAGCAGACTTAGAACTTGGGTAATTCCAAACATTTCAGTCTATTTTTCTGCCACTGCTTTACATGAACCATCAGCTGCAACAGCTTTCTCTTAATTGTTTTAAATGCAGCATATTGTGTTTGATGAAGAAAAACACTCTGGAAACATGAGTGACACTTCTGCTGACCACTGAGGCAGCATGTGCTTGCAGAGCAAGTTGTGCCTGTGCACCACCACCATGAGGCAAAGCAAAGCATCTCAAAAATACCTGGAGGAACTGCTACTGGCTGGATGAAGAAGAGTGTGGCACTGCCTCTGACAGGCTGCCTGGCAGCTCAGCCCCACTTCTGTACCTGATTGACAATTACTCCTATCACGTGCTTGCTCCCTTTCTTTCAGTGTCACCAAAGCATTTCACATAGCAGTTGGTACCACACTGATGTTCCAGTAGCAAAAAACCAGTGTCATTAATAATGTGAGAGCATCTCAAGGGAGTGCAGAGCACTAGGATCCATAAATTTTTTTATGCATCACATCCATGTCCAGCTCTGCTGAACTAACAGAAATTAAATGAACTGATAGCAACACTTCACTTCCAGTCTTTGTAATACTGCAATTTTGCAATGACTTGATTATAAATCCATTCTACCAAGGCTCAATCTCCTTCCCTGCCCACAATTCAGAATCTCTTCAGTTTCTTAATTTCCTCTGACTTTCTGAATAAAGACGATTTCTGGCCCTCCATCTACTGAAAACAATAGCTTCCTTCTGACTTCAAAAAGGAAGTGTCCCTTAGGACCCTACTGGACTGTAATGCTGCCTTGAGAGTAGGAACTACAAAAGAAAAGTAGGTTGAGATGTCTATTTACAGAACCCTTGATAGACATCATTTCACAGTGACATTTCTAACTCAGTGTCATTGTTTTGAAAGACTAAAATTATTATTTCAGGCAGGTTGCTTTCATGCATTATGCTCCAGTGTTGCTTGACTGCTTTCCAAACTGGAACAACTGAAAAAATGTGAAGCGTTCCAATGATTTTAAATCACTCTAGTCAGGACAGAGTGATTTAAAATTATTGGAGTGCCTCACATTTTTATGAGCTCTCAGTTTGCAAGCAATAGAGGTCTGAGCAGTCCTAGGCTACAGCACTGCAAAAAACAAATATACATTATGATCAGATTGAAAAGGTCTGCATTTGAATTTGGAAATCGTAGGACTTAGAAGATATTTAATGCCACCATAATGAAAATCAGTGGCTGTACACTAAAGTAAAAAGGGCCAAGCTAAAGAAGTAAATGCGCAGATACCAGATTGTGTTACGTAACACCCTGTGAGCTGCAGTCCCTTCATCCACAGAATCACGACTCCTCCTAACCCCTTGGTCAGTTCATACATTGCTACCAGCTACCAGCCAGAGATGTAGCTGTGCCTCTACATGCAGCACAGTATGGGAAAGAAATTACACCACCTACAACAGAGGGAACAACCACTCTGGAGAATATCTCTTTTTTAATGTTTAGTTCCTTCAGAGCTTGTGCACCTACTCTCTTTCCTGCTACCCTCTCATGCAGAAGTCCAACCCCTAATAGCAGGATAATAGAGAAAGAAAAAAAAAGATTAATTCCACAATGATATATCAGTCCAGCTCTTTTGTTTTTTTATTTATTTTTACTGGCAACTAATTTATAGATTCAGAACAAAATTATTTTGTTGCAAAATAATTCACAAAAATGAAATCCTTAGCAGCTGCAAATGGGCACCATTTCACTGAAGTGAATGGATTTACACTTGTTATTATCAGTTGGAGATTTGATCCATTATTTGTACACTCCAAATTTCTCACAAAGTTTTACTTCTTTTTTTACCATAAAAGTACTGACAGTAAAACAATAATAACAGCTCTTCTGTTATTATCTTCCTTATTAATTCGAGCAGGTTCTTTTTTATAGTGACTTTTAACTTTGATGTTGTTAAATGCAGTCACACTCTGAAGACTCTCAGTACTGGTGAATCTGTTTTCCTGGAATATTCTCCTTTATTTTCAGAACTGCATGACTGTGTGACATCTGCTTCACATCTCATACGTGATCAATTCAGTCGGTACAACCATGGCACATGGCTGAGTCACCTCACAACAGTGAACACTGGTCTGCCTTCTGAGAAACACCATCTTCATATTAATTTTCTAAGTGTTCTGCAAAGATGTGACCAGTCGGCCTGGTTTAATAGCAGGTAATACAAATGAAGGACATGCACAGGGATGCAACAATATCACGCGTTCCATGACTGAGGCTAATATTCAAAAATTCAATTTATGGGCTACTATCTGATAAGCCCACAAAAGGAAATTAGGTTCACTGCTGTAATTTCTAAATTTTAGGCATCTAAACACCAAAATCTGTATACTTGAATCAGATGGGTATATTGGCTTTCTATGCAAAGAAGCAAATATCCAAAAAATATCCACAGAAGCCACTGTCCTGGGTGAGGAACCAGGACACAACAGAGAAAAGCTGAACCCTGAAAACACTGTGAAAATACAGTGAAAACACTGAACCCTGCTCACTCTGTGATTTGGCTGCCCTGTTCAAAGCTGGAGGGAATATCACGATGATTCAGGAAACATAGACCTGGGTTGAGGGACATTCCCAGCTTTTGCAACATTCCATGACAGATAACACATGCACCTCCTATACTGGAAAACTTTGTTCTGTTCCCTCCTATGCTGACTGTCAAATTAAAACATGCAGAGCCCACTCAGCACATGTAGTCTAAATTCTAAATTTCTGTAAGAAAACTATTGCAAGAAGCCACAAGCCTACCTATAATGACATTACTTTGCAAAGTTAACTTTATTCATTACTAAAATAAAAGCACCTCAGTAAAAGTTTGTTGTCCCCTCTCACTTTTACAGACTCTTTGGTCTGGCAGCACAGGATGACAGGAAGAAACTCCAAAGGACCATTCCGTAGCCACTTAATGTACAGCTTTATATACTACACCATCATGCACACAGATTAATTTAAAGCTGAGTATTATTAAATATGTTGCAATATCTTAAATCAACAAACTTCATCTTGGTTGCATATGCATGATTTTCACATGAAAAATGTAGTTAGTGTTATAACAACCATATCCATATCAAAATTACTTAGGAGCAAAAAAACCATGCCAGTCTCACAATCATCAGAACAAAATGTGTCCATGCAGCTTAAACATGCTTCAGTCCCAAAGGCTAAGACATCAAAATGCTTTAGTGGTCTGTTAACTATTTAAAAGAAAATCATCTTTCTGTGGCAGATGTGTCATTCCCACTTCCACTACCCTTATGTCAACTAACAAAAGTTTCTAATGAGCCAAGTCTCTCAGAGGCTCAACTGTTAAGACCATTAACATTACCAAAGACCTGTGCATGACTAACAGCTGTGTCCAAAGGAAACTGAACTCATACCTTCCATTTCCACATAAACTGCCCTAAAGTTAAAGAGTATCCCAGGAAGAAATGAAGGGAGGAGACTACGGGTAGAGAGGAAAGAAGGAAGATGTTGTCATTGCTGATTCTGATTCATGCCATATGGAACATATATTAATCAGGTCTGACAGAGGAAGCCAGCAAGTGTGAGCATGACTATATACCAGCAGTTACATAGGCATATTAAGTAGATTCAAGGCCAAATATAGTTCTCTTGCAAAAGTGAACACTATGTCCACAAGTATTTGGAGTAGTGTCCACCATCCCTCTAGCTCAAAGTAGACTCCATTAAATAATAATGGAAGGGCTTCAACAGAAAAGATTTAAAACTCCTCTGTCCAGAATAACCTAGAATCAGAAGCCAGAGCCAAAGAAACGGACGGGAACATTCACACTCTTGGCAACAGAAAGGGCAGGTGAGCATGTCTGCTCTACATCCTGGGTGTGTATTTCCACTACCAGGAAAAGTCCCATAGGAAAACTACCTCTCCTCTATCATGTTATGGACACCTGTCTGTATCTTACTATCTGGTGTGGCTCCTACTGCAGGGCCTTAGGCATTAGAAAGGCATTGCTGAGCAGCATTAAGACAAAAGCTCTCGTTGTGTTTAAATGATCAATACGGTTCAGTCTGCTACAGTCTGACAACTGCCCGCAAAAATAAAGGAAGTTCTTAAAATGGTAGCAGGTCACTTAAAATGTCACCAGTGTCACTTTTATTTCTTGACAGCTGCTAACCAAAAACCCCAGCACATCCCAAACCAGCAAAAGCTGAGCCTCCCTTCTCTCCATGTTACGTAATGATGGTAGTCAATCCACACAGACAAGACCTTTTGGGACAGATACTTCTCTCATAGTAATTTTATGTCATTCAAGGTCCACTAACAACTGTTGATTTTACACCATGGTGCCAAAGAGGTACATTAGATCCTTCAACTTCAAGCTATCCAGCTTGGCTCATTTGGCACTTCATGCTGCTGACACATGCAGAACTTTGACAGATGGTCTTACAATACTGGCAGTTGTTTTGTACTGTGCTGGCGATGAGGGGAAATACTCTACACAAATTGTCTGCAATTCTGGAAAATAAATCAAGTACAAATCCATATTAACCTCAAAAGCCAAACTATAAAAAGTCAGATTAGTCATTTAACGATGTATGTGCTCTGGGTTAAATGCTCAGCTGCTACAAAACTGTTGTATTTCCCTGCAGCCAGGAGAAGTAGGTTTTGCTTCAATTTGTCTCAGGAATACCCACAAATTTGTATAACTACAAAGGTATTGAAATATACTAAAAATAAGCCTTGAGACCCTTCCTCATGTGATCAGCCCTGATTATCATCAAAAGTACCTCCAGTACTGGGTGTTTTGACATAAACATGAAGCAACAGGGTGCAACTTAAGTTAGCAGAATCTCTCTCTTTTCCTGTGCCAAACAGGATTCAAGAAAAAACACAAAACACATCAGCTACTTTGAAAATGTTGAAATCATCAGTGATGACCAAGTAAACAGTAATTTTACATTTTTTCTCACCCATTTAAAAAGATATTATGTACTACAAGCTGAATTTTACAGTCACTAATTTCACTGGTTGAAGTGGAACTTGCACTGTTCATAAAAGACACAAATTGCTCCTCTTTGTTTCTGTGTGGCTTTTCTACTTTACAGTGCCAAACTATCAGATATAGCAACTGGGTTAACTAGTAAACCATGTATACAGTGCTTTTCGAATGCAAGCACAACAATTTCCTTCATCAGCATATAATCTCCATGAAATACATATTCAAACATTTATTTGACAGTCCCATAGTGAAATTTCAGAACAGAATTCTTGGAAATCACAAATACTTTAGTTTATGTTTTGTATTTCCTTTAAATGAAACACAGATAGAACAATATTTCAAACTGAGATTTCAGAGGCTTGGTCTTTCAGTTCCCATCAATTTCAATAGATTTAGTTAGATAATATGCCAGCCACTTTGCATCTTATTTTCACTATGTTAATTAACTTGTAACACAGTTCACACAAGTAGCTTCAAAGTCCTAGGAGGAAAACAGAACCTTAATAGCATTATAATAAAATAGTCCTACAATATAATAGGTACATTCCAGTCTTCTTCTGACTGAATCAAAGCTGTATCCATTTTTCAAAAATTTTATTTTATCCACTACAATTGGTTAAACACATGGTTGCTGGAACTGACTGGTATTATACATATGTGACTGACACCAGTGAATAGATCTTTATCCACTTTAGTTCTAGTTTTATACTGAAAGATCAAACACCTCCTAAGTTGGAAGCTGTTAAAAAAGTTATTAAAACAACTAAATTTTCACTAGTTTTCATGTTTTCTTTTCCTCTCTGGGGACTTTTGCCAGAGTAAGATGATATAACATACCTCTAGAAAGTACTCATAAAGATAATGGATCTCTGAAAGCGTAAATTATTTCTCCTCACAAAAACGAAAAAATCAAAAGAAATGTTAAACAGACACAGTCAAAATGTAGCAACATCAATCCCTCTGCTTCTCTTCCCAGGTATAAACCTTTTGTCAAACACTTCAACCTGTGATCCTCAACATGGCACTTTGCTGTGAGATTCCCAGAAAAGCAGAGGAGTTGGTATATGTGTTTTATTAACAACAATGCAAGCATATCCTATCCTAGGTAGGGTCCTCCCTTACAGATGCAGAATATGAGATAACATGACAATTAAGTTTTATTATTGTCCTCAAAGTCACTAAGAACCTTCCCAGCTTCTCTAACAACTGGTCGTGACTCTCCCCACCCTTCAGCCCATCCTCTGCAGAGTGCACCAGAGGTCCACAATGAATATTTCTTGATCTCAGAATGTACACAAACTCTCCTGGCAAGAAGGACATAAAACAAAAGTAGTCTCTTGGGGAAATAAAAGGCAAAGGAAAAAGGATAAGGAGCACAGTATTTATTTTATCCATTCTAACAATATCCAGCACTTCACCTTTAAGGGAAGGTTCAAGTAGTCTCTGCCTAAACAATAACAGAACCATCTGCCTGCAGCTGGAAGCAAAGGTCATTCTTAATGACTTCACAGAATCATGGAATCATAGAATGGCATTCCTGGTACTGGAAAACACTTTAAAAATCCATCTGCCATGCACAGGGACATCTTTCACCAGACCAGGTAGCTCAGAGCTCCATCCAACCCAGCCCTGAACACTTCCGGGGGAAGACCAGCCATGACTTCTCTGGACAACCTGTTCAGTGCCTCACCACCTGACAGTAAAGAATTCTTGCCTAATATCTAATCTAAACACACTCTTTCAGTTTTAAAACACTCCCCCTTTTCCTGTCACTACATGCTCCTGTAAATAGGGCTTCTCCATCTTCCTTGTAGACTCCCTTCAGGTAACGGAAGGCTGCAATTAGATCACCTCTAAGCCTCCTCTTTCCTAGGTCGAACAATCCCAATTCTCTGCACCTTTCCTGGTAAGACAAGTGCTCCACCCCTCTAATCAATCTGGTGACCCCACTCTGGACTTGCTCCAGCAGGTCTCTGTCCTTCCTGTGCTTGAATGCTACATTTGGTACAACAGTAGAGATTCAGTAAAATTTAGAACTCTCAAAGAGAAATAAAACTACAAGAGCAGCATTTTGACAGAGAGATTGTATCTGTTACTTTGTGCTGCAGTTCACGCCCCAAGCTAGGCACTACTCAATTTTGAAAAAACAAAATCCTATGGGATCACAACACAGTTTGTCTCTCTGATTTATCTCTGAAATACTATCTCCTAGAATCTTTCTCTTTAAATACCTTTATAGTTTCAGTAGGCACTCCAGGCTCTGGAACTTTATCCAGGTAAGTAGTCAAGTCTTGATCCACATGTTCAAACACTAATGTTAATTTGGTCTCTCTGTCTGTTCGTGACACGGTGCACACATCAAACAACCTGAGAAGACGAAAACATCAGAAGAGGTAAGTATACAGGAACCAGTACAGGCATACCTTGCATCTCAAGCATGCTTGTTTAAATTTCTTGCAGTATATAAAATGGAAAAGAGCCTTCCAAAGGCAGACCAATCTTTGAGCTTCTGATTCATCAGGTAACAGCTGATATATCAAAATTACCATCTCAGTCCTTCACTCGTGAATTCTGAAATAGGATTAATTATTAAGAACTCATCAGCTGTTGAATGTAAAATAATTACATTAAAAGAATTTCCTTTTTTTTGACACAGCAACATGAGTTATACAGAAAATTATGTGGTTTTTATCCACATTCAAGGCTCCAGTACTTATAGTCATTACAAAAAGAAAAAAAAATTGAAAAAAATAGAGAGTGTTTGCATGTACCTTCATTTTTTTTCCACGTAATTCCAACGTTTACCATTACAAAGCTTTATGATTAGATCTCGTTCACCAGAAACAGAATTTTTTGGGTGAATCCTCTAGCAAATTCCTGGGTGCAAGAAATACCTTCAGAGTCAGCATAAAGTTTGCAAAAAAGCTTTGTGCACAAGGTGTTACTACTTCTTTCATCACTTTTGGTCATCCTTTTACTGGAGCTTCTTTATCATTTCACCCTGTTGCACAATACCAAACTAATTTACAAAGCTCTTCATAATACCACATTCCTATCTGATTACTCTATTTTCTATTGTTTTCTCTTTTTAAGTAGGATTTCTTTCATCCTTTCTACCTACCATGCCAGCTTTAACCACTGTTTTACCTTTTCCAAAAACATCTGCCCATCCTTCTGTGCTTCACACTTATATCCATATCAGTGATTTAGCTATCCTCCCTCAAGTCCCACTTCTACAAAATCCTAATAGGAAACCATCTTAACATCCAGAAGGACATTTCTTCTCTGCTCACATACTTTACTCATATGCTTACTCATTTAATTTTATATTTCAAGATCAGATTGCATTTCTCTCTGAGGCGAGGCAGAAAAATGAATCACTACTTTTACTGGGTGACAGCAGATTTAAAAAATTAATGGAGTTACTGAGAAAAAGGTCTAGACAGTTAAACTGAAGAATCTCTCACTGATAACAGACCAAACCAGTGTTGATACTATGGCTTATTTCTTCCAACATCATATCAGTGATACTGTTGTATTAGTTTTATCTTTCATCCTCTTCCTTAGAATTACTTTATTAGAATTAAGAAGTGCAGGATTTCTGGTAACGTTATCAAGTAATATTTTTGGTATTTGTTCAAGGACTAAAGGCTTTATATGCAGGATCTGAAGACAACTGATCCCACACAGAACCTTGGGGGTCCCTGCTTTTCCCAGAGAACATCTGAGAAATAGACAAGGACAACATGTATATGAGATCTTACACTCAGATTTTACTTCTTACCTTAAATCTCAATGTATTTCACAAGAGAAGGAAACACTGCAATTTGCAGAGCCACCTGGGAAGAATGTAATTTGGGTTTAAGAGAGCAGTTTTTTCGCTTGACATTTACCATGGGAAGGCTGTGCTCTCATTTGACAGCATTTCCTAAATAATCTTTGGTCTGGCACTGAAAAACTGTTTATTAGCCACCATGTTTTGAAAATGTATAGGTTAAGGAAGCTTTTCAGTGAATAATAAATTAGGAACCAGAGTTCCAGAAGATGGAAAGACCGTCACCCTACCTCTACTTGAAAACGAATCTGTACTTAATCTGTAATCATCATCTGAACAAACAATTATTATAGTAACACAGTGACTGTAAGAGAAAACATGTTGGCACACTTCTCATAAAAACAAACAGCGTTCTCTAAGATTCCCTCAATGGGGTGTACATGTCCTGCACATGTAAGGTAAATAAGCTTTGTGAAAAGTCACAAACCTTCCTGAAAAGTGAAAATTGCTGGTATTTGGCTGGAGGTTAATAATCTGCAATATATTTATATATATCAACATGGAATGCAGCCGGACTGCCTATAAGCCCAACACATGCAAATAGAGAGGAGCCAGACAGGTCTCAACATCTGAACATAAACACTGGAAAATATTTCCAACTGTATGATTCCTTTGTGTTGACCTACATTCACCTAAAATGTTCTAGAACATCCCTTTTGCCAGGTATTTAATACACTGGCAAAAATACATTTTCAACTATAGCAGAGTTATTATTCAAGAAAAAAAGGAAAAAAGATTTCATTGTATTAAACTTAAAAGCAACATGTAATTTCCAACGCACTGTGGAGGAAAATGTTGACTCTGTTAATTCTTCTGTATGTGGGTTACTTTGATTCTGGCAATTTCTGGCACAGCAAAATAAGGAACTCAGAGAAGCACAATTCTGTTTACCTTTTACTGCGTAATAATATTATCACCAAGTAATAATACTATCTTTCCTTTTTATATACTCTTTACGTGAAATTCGAAATGTTTTACTGTTAATCATAAAAGCTCCAGATTCTGCACTGGGCTGGATAGAAGCACATTGTGTTTACTCACATAAAATATAGCTGCTACCTTAGAAAAAGAATAATTTAAATCACAGGTTATATGAATCCATGATATTACAAAAAACCAACATCTGGCATTGCTCCTGCTAATCATTCTTGAAATAGATTGAGAAAGACACAGCCTCTTTATTTAGTAGTTTCCACAAAGATAAAACTACTTTTTATAAATTATACTCTTTTACATTCACTGTGAGACTATCACCCACAAAATTGTCTTTGTTAATTAGGAACATCTCTGCTGCCTACATTGCACATCTCTAAAGTAATTTCCTCGTGATTTTCTGTAAGTGACAACATCGCATGTGATTGTCTCTCTGGAATAGACAACAGCAAAAGGCCTCTTATTTAAAGAGTTACTATGTGGACACTGTCCTAAGTGAAGTAAATGTACCTCAATTAATACAGGATTTCCATACTGAATACTTTGTAAACACAAGCCCTGCCCTTCTATTGTACTTACAAAAGAAACGTCTGAATGATTTGATTAAAGTAAGATCCGTTATGGGAAATCCTGCAAGTATTTAACAAGATGTTTGGCTGGGAGTCACACACCGCCCAACGTGTCGATCTGAACTGGAACACTGCTGAAGAACACTAATGGCGAACCTGGGTTTTCATGCAGACATTTTTTCAAATTAATTGTACTAAAGCAGAAGCTTATCAGATACAAATCTCTGTCTCTGTTTTATGTGTTTAGTGCCTAATGGATCTTCCTATAATCCAGCAGAATACCCACCTTCCTACAAAAATACTTTGACATTTTTGCATGCAGAAAAACAGATGATGGACCTTGAAGTTTGCATAGCCCCTTACAACACAAAATTTGACAAATGCAACCTCAGTTCACCTTCATTTTACAATATGAATACCTAATGCTGTTAACGGAAAGACAGTTATTGCTTTGAAAACTATTGCATCTACTGAGTGGTAGATTGTCACTGATCCCAGAAAGTCCCTAAATGTTACTAGATTTGCTTTTGAGATGCTCTGAGTATTGCTATGAAGTTTCCCGCTTCCAAGAAGCACGGACATATTTTCCTGAGCAAACTGAGATAACAATGATGGAGATCAGGTCCATCAGCGCCCAAGCCACCTGGAAGAAATACCAAAAGACAGATCTGATTGTAAGACCTGAAAAAACTGTAGGACGTAATTTCTCTTTGCTATTGTCAAACTGATGAGTAGGTACATCTGGAAAATTAACTGGATCACTGGATAACTGGATAGTCAAAAGGAAGACCAAGAATTAGATACTTGCTGCCAATGCGTCCAACGGCTTACTGTTACTTTTACTGCAGTAGGACTAATCCAACATGAACACATATGTATCCCTGTACGGTCAGTGACAGCACTGAACAAAACCAGTCCTCGCCTCCTAAAGATTTCTAGTAATATGGATTTACCTTAATTTTCTTTGGAACAGTGTCTTCCTTGAAAGAGTTACTTCCTAGCTTATGCGTAACAGAGGACGAGAATCGGAGCCTTTGATTTATGTGTAGGAGAAATGCTTTAGAAGGCTGTGGTTAGGTGAATAGTGGCATAATAATATGCTACAGTTCTAACATTTCACAAGTCTGAGCGAAAACACAGATGAAAAGAGTTTGGTGGCCTCAATCTAATTCTGAAAGATATTTATCTGCATGACAGAAAACCAACACAGCACTTGTGTATTGACAGTGTTTATGTAAACACCATAGGATTGGGATACCAAGACTATCATAGGCCATGACTGAGGTTTATTGACAAATAAGGGGAGGAGGACCTGAACAACTTCTGCTTTTACTGCCTTTGACTCAGGTTAATCCTGGAAGTTCATACGCAGAGAAAATTTCTGCCTCTCACACTTAGAAGTATTGAAGAACAACAGTTGGTCGTCCTTTTACTCCAAATTTCAGCAGCAGCTTAGACTCTTGCGTTCTCAGAAAGTCACTCTGCAGTAATCCCTTTGTTCACTCCAACTTCATAAACTAGGTACTCCAAAAAAAACCCCGTTTTACCCCTTTTATTATTAGCTACCTCTTCCTTTCTTGATTTTGATGCAAAGAAAGATTGCTGACAGAAAACCAGTCCCCCTACTTGGAATCACGAATACCCAATGTATTGGAACAAAGGCGTCATCTTTCAAATGAAGAAGACAATAGCTGGGCAACTGGAGTAGAACACGTACGACCCACGTAGCAAAACAGGAAATAGAGCCTCCCACTCTGAAACACATGACAGAACTCCTTCCCTCTGTTCAGGACATACTGTTTTGTCTCATTTTAATCAGCAATCACCCACTTCTCCATGCCTCTGAAAGCTGGTATTTCTTGCTCAAAGGAGCTTTAGTAAAACACTTTCAGATGGGAAAAAAGTGCACATGCAGATGAACAGGCCACTAAATTCAAAGTATTTAAATTGCATTTTTTCCTTGGATTACATTTGCAGAACCACATAGTAATGCAAGAACTAAATTCCATTTTCAGAGGCACATAGGGTCTTCAAGAGCTTCAAAATGTACTTTTAACTCCAGCTGCAGCTGCCCCAATGTGTATCAGTGCTTATGGTATGCCTCCACAGCAGACTGCAACGTGACATAGACTGACTGCGCTCAACAGAACCACCTCGGTACTGGAAAATGCAGCATGAAGGTACAACACTGCCTGCAGCACAGCCAGCGAGCCCAGTCAGCTCCATCCAGCAACAGTCAGATGCCCAGAGCCTAACTCAATTAAATAAAATAGGCTTGGGTATGTCTACAGTGTTTATGGCAACTTTATGTCTTACATCCTTATTCTCTGCTTTCTGCTGGGTTCTTGGAGTTTGTGTACATTTCTCTTGCTTTGCTACCCTTCCAGGAAAGCGTAGCAGACCACTTTTTGTCTCCAGGAGAAAACTCTTTCAAGCAAACAGCAGTAAAGGCAGAACTTATCATCAGATAAAATAAATTAGTTTATCAAGGGCAGGTAGATGTTCTGTAGATAGATGTTTTTAACTCTGAAGTCACTTACTCATTATTTGCTGAGCACAGAGCAGAAAGAGCTACCATGGAGATGCAACTGTGCAATGAAAGAAAGGCAGCAGAAAGTCCTGTTCTGCAGACCTACTACAGCAGAGCCCAGCCAATATTGTTGCTTACAGCCCACTCACCAGTGAGGTTTAAGGGAAGGAAGGGGGACATTAGGATGACAAGGCAATCGTTCATCTGCAAGCTGAGCTTTGTGCTGTAATTTTTTCCAGTCTCTCTCCCTTTCTGACTCGGAAAAATTATTTAAAATGCTTAGCTGTATAAAAGAAGTTTTTGTCCTTTAAATGTGTGTGAGGAAGAGAGACAGAGAAAGTGACAGGGAGAAATAGATGCTCTTGAAAGCGAAGTAAATAGCACTGGCTAAAGTCCGATAGAGTGGGCTGACTGGGCAAGCATTCAACGCTCAGTCTCAACTGCAGCCCTGACCTGCAACACCCCTGCTCTCCTGCACTGGGCCCCACTCAAGCAGTGAGGAGCTCTGGTGCCAGACTGAATGGTTTTGTGATGCAGACAAATGTCTGCTCTGATGAAACCACCAAAACTAGTTTTCATTTTCAAGAGAAACTAAGATTTGTGCCCAAAAGATGAAAACGCTAAGTATGTTTTCTCAGTGTGCCACCCAAGCTACTAAAAGATGCAGTTGTTAAAGGGTTTTACTTCAAGGAAAAACAGGCCTGACAAGATGTTCTCTACACCTACCTTTGTTTATAGTAGCATGCTGTCTATTTTTGCCCTCACACCATCATTCCTCTTTCACCTTCTTCACAGAGAGAGATTATCTTTAACAGACAAGGACCAGAAAAGGATCTCGTAAGACTCCGTAATTCAAACTATATTCTGGCTTTCCAGAACTTCTTTTCAGGACTTATCCTACAGTTCACCAGTGTTTAAAACGCTTAATTCCTCACCGGGTGGTGCCTAAACACACGCCTGTGTGCTGCCATACCAAACAC
The DNA here is from genome assembly GCA_013400435.1 of Pycnonotus jocosus. Lineage (NCBI taxonomy): Eukaryota > Metazoa > Chordata > Aves > Passeriformes > Pycnonotidae > Pycnonotus > Pycnonotus jocosus. Next base: position 47,129 of record VWYP01003901.1, on the reverse strand, counting down.
TCTGTCCAAGGGCAAGCGAGGGACACGCCAAGTCACCCCCAAATCAGAAAAATAACATGGCCTGTTACAAAGACAGTCGTTGACAGATTGTTTAGGATCAGCAATAGCTGTCTGACCTATTCATAGTGCTCTCATGTGATCCTTCAACAAGTAAATGTACACTGCCTTTCAAAGTCATGTACAATGCCACTATACAGTGCTGTGAGTTTCCAGTAAGCTTCTGTAAGCTTCCAGTTCAGAGTACAAATTAAAGATGCTCCCATTCACTAGCAGTGTTTCGCATCTGTTGTTGAGTTTTTTAGATTTTCTTTGTAATACCTTCCTCAGGGAACAGCTGCATTCCTTTTTAGATTCCCTAACTTGCTTAACATGTAAGTAGAACTTATGCCTGAATATTGATTTTGTTTAATTCAAATTAAAGGAGCCTAGATGTTATTCTGTACTTCCAGCTGTACACGGTGCAAGATGAGATGCAAGAAAATCCAGTCTTTACTGTAGCTCACAAACTGCTTGTGACAGACTCCACATTTCAGTTTACATTTTGAATTCATGCTTGTGCCAGACCTACAGGATCTAAACCTAGGATGAACATCTCTCTTCTACGTTTAAGGAAAAACAACTCAGCCTCAACTTTTATACTTTACAACAGTATAAACTACCATTCATTCTTCGGTGGCTTAATAATCTAATCTATCTACATGAGTTTTAATTGTGATGCCAACATATCAAAAATAACAAAGGAAATAATAATCCTTCACTCCACATTAAAAATATTCATTGCAAAAAGTCAAATGTACTTTTTGATATTCTGTACAATCTCATATGTACGTTGCATAAAAGTTTGCAATATCACAGCAGTTCCTGAGGTCTTTAATTCAGCTTTTTAAAATTATATAATTCCAATGCAAATTTGAGTACAAAGTCCTGCTTCTTACAGATTCATGGGAGAACCTAAGAATAACAAAGCAGCTACTGTAGAAGGTGACAGAAGAGGTCCTCTGTTTTGATGCTTATCACCAATCGAGGGGCTGCTGTTCCTGAAAGATCTCCAGGTTACTCTACAGCCACAATTATTCTGGACGATGGTTGGATGCACTGAAAACTCATGTGCTGTTTGAGCCCTAATTAACCACCCAGCATAGGCTAAGCCCTTGGGAATACGAGCAACCTGAAAAGCAGCAGCCTGACTGAGAGTAATTCTAAAGGGCCTAGCTGTCAGACACTGAGAAAGCAAGGTAAGGGGCCTTGCTAAAGGCTGCAGATACGTCTGAGCACTGATGATGTTGCCACCACTTCCCAGGATGGACCAGTACTGGCAGCACTTGACAGGAGTCCAAAACAGTGATGGTGATGCTGAAGAGGAGGGGAGACAGAGCAACAGATGCAAAATATTCTGCTGTGGTTCTGATACTGGCATAAAGTATTGTTGTTATGATTTGTGAGACACTGACACATTAAAGCTTTGTAAGAAAATACGTTTCTATGTTTCATAGGTAGAGTTGGGACCAATCAGTTTGTCTTTCTCAAAGAAGGATAAAGAGATGACTTTTAGAAAGGGAAAACTGCCACAGTTTAACATTACCGTGAATCCCACTGCTAAACCAAAAGAGCACAAAACAGAAGGAAAAAAAAGCCTTATGAAAAACAAAAGGCTAAATTGGCTGAAGCTGACTAGACATGCATAAACATATAGAAACAGACATAGCAGTATATATGCTAGTATAAAGAGATGTTAATAAGAAAATAAAATTAATTCTTTTAAATTATTTGAATTGTGTTGTTCTAATGTATTCAGGGAATAGTATTACTAAGAGAATCTATAGACCTTTTAATGTAACACGCTATATATCCATGTATTAAACAGAAAGCAATTAGCAGACAAAGGAGCAAATCACAGTAAAACAGTGCATGGTTCACTCTCACACCCATTTGTTTATATTTGGGTTTATTATTATGTATCATTTCTTAAATAAAAAGCTCTTATCTCTCTAAATGACATTATAAAAAGGAAATCTTTGGTAAGAGAATGAAACCAACATCACTGGGAAATAGGGTGCAAACTTCTACCAGTCTGTTTATCACTATGACAGCACCGTCAGTTGACATTTTTGAGTAGTATTGTATGAAATTCTTTTAGACCTGTCAGCAGAGGAATGCATTTTTGAAGTCAGAGTATCAGTGTGCAGAGTAAATCTGTCATAGATCTTGACCTTGCATGATCCACCAGCCCTGAACTACCGACGAACTTACTCTGCACTTAACTCGCAGCATTCTAAATATCTAGGTGATGTTTATACACATCACCTAAAGCTTCATCTGCCTTATTGGCCTGGTATCTTTCCTCTTTTTTATACTCAGCCAGTCATTACCTGGACAGAGCAATGCCAAACCCCCTTCTGCCATTTCAACCCCATTCTGTTGTTTAGCCATGCAGTGAGAACGCTACAACGTGGGGCCCAACATGCATGGTCCCCTTTAGCACCTAAGCATCCTTATATGTACCACAATCTCTCCTTCCTAACTTTTTAGTTCCCCTTAAGCACTCAATTCCTGAATATGGGCATTTATCTCTGAAAACTATGGCCACGATGTATTCCAAGGCATTCATCACAGTATTTGTTTGTCTTTAAATTCTGAAATGAACAAACTGTGAACTGTTGTTTGCCCAGTCTTAACCTCAGGGACTAGAAAACAGCAATAGATGTGAATAGTTCTTGTTACCCTAAACAGCAATGGAACACCAGATATTTAAACGGCATGAAAACAACTTTTAAAAAATGTCTACATCTGTTGAAAGAATCTGCTTATAGATTCAGTAGAACTGCTCAAAAATTCCTGAAAATGGATCAAATGTACCTGACCACTTTCAACACAAGCAATTAGGTGATAAATGCAGATGCCACATTCAGGATTAGGTCAAGTGAAAATCCAAAAGGTGTCTCATGCTTTGTGTGTTGCTTTCCACAAATTTGTCCTGCATGATGTTATATCCCATAAAAACAGGTGCATTTTATATACACAAGGAGAGTGACCTAGATCAGGCTTTGATGCCAAATGAATTTTCAGTAATATTTCTGTGTGCCATGATGCCAGCAACACCATAAACTTCAGACAAAAGGCAATTCCTCAGCAAAACCTGGAAGGGAGCACAGTGCAATCAAGAAACCTTCCAGCAGCACTGTACTGTGTCCTGTCACCACTACTCCACATGCTACGAATGACATCCCACCTGCCCAAAAGTAAACAGCACTCAGCTGATTTCCAAATATCAAAAGACAAAGGCAACTGCTCACATGGGTAAGAAGAACAAACAGGATCTGGTTTTGTGAGTAAGCCAGATCTACTCATATAAACATTGCCCTCTTCTTTTTAAGTTGCATTGTGAAAGAAAAACTGAGTGGCAGAGTAACAGATAACTTAAAGAAAAAAAGCAATGTGAGAGGATATTTATTCTAAAACCAAAGTATCAAAACTATGGGACTATAAAGTACTTAAATTCAGCAGAAGGCAGATTTAAGGCTTGCAAGAAAAAAATCAACTTCATTGAACATAGCAGCCTTTGGCTACCCATCATCAGACAGGTCAAAGGCCATCCATCTACACCACATCCTGCACAGCTTGTGAAGGACTGTGTTCTCCTCTCAGCTTCCACAGAAGGGATACAAGTCCTGTAAAGGAGCAACTCAGTGATTGGTGGTTAGTTTGAACGGATCATGTAGGTGCTCATTTATTCAGGGGAAAGAAGTAAGTTGACTGAATCACTCTGGAGAGGGTACTGTCTTTCCCTGCTTGCTATGGAAGATGCCTGAATGACTAAGGCAAGATGCTTTAATTTAACTGAATTTAGAAGAGATTACTCTTTCCCAGAAAGATTGTAACTGATCCATTTTACTTGGTGGGATTACAAATTCTGTTCAGTTCATCTCTGAATTGAACAATATCACAGTTATTTTAAAATATAATTTATTTTTAAGTATTTCTTCCATGAAGAAGTTAAAACAAGATGAGAGAGAACTCAAAAGAAAAAAATAAGATACTAAAAACACCTCTGTCCTATTCACTCAACCCTCAAAGACCAGGATCAATCCTAAACAGCTCAGCATACAAGAGCCTTTACCTAGGCCTCATGAATCAGTCCATTTACTTAACCGGCTTTGGCACAGGTCCAAAATTTCCTTTAATTTGAAAGGGAGTTTCACCTTGACGAACCTGCAGGATTGAGTCTAATATTCATGTTCTGAAGAACAGAAACAAATGGGACTAATAAATCTTCAATAGAAATATACAATAGTCTTCTGGCTTAGTAAATTTAGCTGGGGGCAATTGGTCTTAAATGCTCGATACATAAAAAGGGATCCTTTTTTCTATTACCATGCAAATTCCTTACACGTTTCGTCAGAACTACATCTTGTAAGTGTTTTAAGAGGTTGACATCACAGTGGTCTTTTTCCCATTCACGGCCATTCACATGTGGCCGTGCAAGCTCCTTGCCTTTTTTTGTCATTTCTTCTATCAAGCCTTTTTTTTTTTTTTTTTTTTTTTTAATTAAACAACAGCACATGTAAAGTAAACCAAAAATTTTTGTAAGATTCTTAGGTGCTGTCATCCTCCAGCTCTTAAGGTAGACATCTGATACATGTTTCCTCCCTTTCTTGCCAGTTTACATGGCACAGTGAGCCAACCATTTAAAGATTAATGCACATGGAGTGAAGTATTCTACAGGCTATACAGTTCTTTAAGTATTTGCTTTAAACTCTTGCACACATATGTAAAAGGAAACAAATTAAAGATTATTTGAAGAGTTTGGCAATGAAAACAAGGTGTTAGTAGCATTTTGAGCTGGCAATATATCTTATTTGACAATTTTATTACTACAGGGCAAAGGCAACTATTTCTTTTGGGGTGTCTTTCAGCAGCATGAGATGAAGGTTTACGTTTTAATGTATGGGTACTTTTGAGATAAATTCAGCATTTTGCAAATTACAGTTTATGTCAGATATAAACACATGACAAAAATGCATTTTATTGTTTTGCGTACATCATCTTTCACATTTCTGAAAGAAACGAGCCAACTCTAACAAAATCTTGCAAAACAAGGTCTGGCTCCTGGAGTGCTAAAACATCTTTACATGTAGGCAAATGAAAACAAGGTCCCTTGTACCCAGGCAGTAGCAGTAAAGCAGGGTGTGCTCTGTGATGCCCAGGCAGACAGGGTGGGTCTAGGCCAAGCTGAGAGAGGGCTGAACACAGCAAAGCCCATGGCTGAGGCTCCAGGGCTAGCACGGCTTCGTGGCCACCGGCCAGCCCACGGCATCAGCGGAGTTGGGAGGCATCTGCCTGGAGTCAGGCATGGCTGGCTCCCATCTGCTTGCAAAGGCTGCAAGGACTTAAAAAGCAGCAGACATGGATTGCTTAAAATCACAGAGAAGTCAGTGAGAGCCTTAATTTGTCAGGAATTATTGCTTCAGGTCTGTCCTGCTCTTACACTATTCCCTGCACCAGGAACTACCTTTCTCACTTCAGGGTATAAATACTGGGTGAGAGGAAAAATTGTTCTAACCCCTTCTAAGCCATATATGAATTGTTTTATTAATGTAATTATTTTCATTTCAGGAATGAGTCAAGAGACAATGAGGGCTGAAGGAGTTGCTCCTCGCAATTTTCTATATTCCATCCCTAAACTCCACAACCACCCTATTTACCTCTGTTGGGAGAAACAGCACGAAAACACCACTGATGGTCTTGAGCCTTTGTAGAGTTGTCTAAACAGACAGTGGTACACACCATACAGGCCCCACAGAACTACCAGAGTCTACAAAGGCCTCCTTCTGTGGTCAGCCTGCCTATTCCAGTGACACTACTTTTTTGTTTCCTAATATTCACCTTTCCCCCCATCTAACAGAAACAGACAGTTACTCCTCTTAGTTCTACTTTAGTGCTTCTGCTTATCTTCAGCTTAAAAAAGCAGTCAAAACAAATTGTCACAAATATGAAAAGTTATGTAATCATATTGGACACTGTTAAAAAAGTACTATTTTTTATGTGAATTTTCAGCCTTAGTGCACTACAGGTATTTAATTATGGTGTCACTGAACTACCAATTTTATCAATTGCTGTATCATATAACTTCTTAACTTTTGTGTGAGTGAACAGTTACCAGTGACACTGGCCTACAAAGATAATTTTTTTTCACTGACATGTCCAACACACGATGGAATAGAAGAAGACAGGAAATTAAGTATGATTCCAAATTCAAGGACTAATTAAATTGAATAGGTACAGGGAACACATTAAGAGAATGTACGATCTTAAAGATGTGGCTCCATTAATTGCAAGGAGAAAAAAAATCATAAAACTGTCAAGAAAAGTTAAGTGATTTAGAAACAAATGTCCCAAATTACAAAATAGTCTATGTATTTAGCATAATCAGTACATTTGAGAATCATTCGTTGTCCAAAGTATCAAAGATTCTCAATGACTTCTCAATGACTCCTCAATGACTTCTCAACAATTTTCAATTAATATCCTAAAGCCTAAATCACAACATAGGATTGGAAGAAAAAACTGAGACTAGTTGCCTGCATTAATAAGCTCTCACACAAGAGACATTTACATTGAGAACATGTAGATAATGCAGGGCACACGATGCTTCCCACTCTTCCACAGCAAATGCAGAGCTGGAGCTTTTCCTTATGGCGCACTTTAGTTTGAGAGCCTTACCATAACCCCAGCTCCTTGAAGCAGTAGAATATTCATGAAATAAAACTCCTAAGTTATTCCAGGAAGCTGACCTCTACCATTTTACACAGGATATTAAATAGACCCCAGCTGTCTGCACTTAGTAGTTACTTAGTTCACGTGTTTTATAAAGGTCCATTCAGCTGCTTTGTGAGTTATCGCGGAATTGAAGTGACTTTCTGTGAAGAAAGACAAACTATCCAGTGATTTCTCTCACCTACTTTTCATGCAGGCGTATCTTGGTTTTCAATCATCACAACCGACATCTGAACATTCAAATACAAGAATCTGTGTGTCGATTATGAAAACATTTGACTGACAAATAGCTGTCTCAAATCCATTGGAAGAAACATACACAGCAGAGTTTTGTTTTTTGCTAAATCCAGGTAGACAGAGTAGTCTCTGCCTCCATGGATGCCTCTGTACACAAGCACATATTGGGGGTACGACTACAGATCTAAACACAGTACAGTTCACACAATCGCACCACAGAAGGCAGAGAAGTGACACGGATTTAGATCTTTCAAAGCAAAAGAACACTTTTTCAGGCTTGTGAAAATAACAGTCATCAGTATATTAGAAAAGGCATGATATTCCATGTCCATTCTGAAAATTTTAGTTTCATTTCAAGAACTCGACAAACTTTTCAAAAAAAGCCTCCATTTAAAAGCTGTCAAATGTTAAATGTTATTGCAGTATTTTTGTATAAAGGATGTGCTCTGGGATGACTGAGTTCTCAATCTGAGTGACTAACACTGATAAGGGAGGCAATTTCATGCTTGAAAGAAGAAAAGATTAAAGGGACCTTGAATTTTGCAAGATCTGAAAACTTTTAAAAAGTCAGTATTAAGGAGATCACATAATCTAAATATTCTCTAAAGTTCTTAAAAGTATATGCAAACAAGAGGAGAAAAAAAGCCATCTATTAAGAAAACCTAGTTTTGCTGCTTTCAAACATTGACATTCCCTGTTCAGTTGCCTGCTGCCCAGGTGAGGCTAAGCCAATAGATTCCAAAAGATGACTGGGCTCTTTGCCACTGACATCAAGATTCGTAATTTTTATTTACTCTTTCCAGAACACATTTAATAAAATGTGCTATTTTATTATACTTAAGAGAGAGATGGCATTTCAGTTCCATGTTCCAATTTTCAACGTCATGCAACTTTTTAAAAACTTTAGCTTTTGGGATGTTTTTTTCCTGACTTGCCCTCATCCCCTTTCCATTTTTTCTAGACTTTAAAAAAAAACAACTGCTCACACATTTTTAAAGCACAGGCAATAAACTAATTGCAGTTCTATGTCTAACAAACCTAACCCGTGTTACAAAATAATAAGTCTCAAATGCAGTCAAATCTTGACATTTTCATGGTTTTCCTTTTCCACATACACCTGCATGTGTAAAATGCTTATCCAAACAGCTTAATAGAGCAGATTATTTACTTTGCTGCTACTGTCTTAGTAGTTCCCATATAAACAAAACTGTTTTCAAGCCTATTATGTCAAATTATAAAACAGACACATAACATAAAAAAATCAGGGAGCAGAATCTTTTAGCAGTATTGACTGACTGATTTTAATTTTGAAAGCTATTACTTAGCAATGTGGGCAGGCATGTTTTGAGATTATGGAAAAATAGAAATTCCCCCAAAATTATTCCAAGAGATGAAGGTATAGCACCCCTGCTTTACAAAATTGAGGTCTTGAATAATTCAGACTGGAATGTAAGTTAGACACCAGAGTTTTCTGACTCTGTAATTGTACAATCATGCAATTTGCCCAAAATTAAATTGAGACAATGAAACTATGTACAGCAAAAATTTTTTCAGTAATGACATAATAAACCCACTCAGTGGCAAATCCTGTATGAGATCAGTATGGTAGAGTGAAGAATAATGACAAAAAGAGAAACCACAACTGAGAAAGCTTTGAAAGGTGCCTTAAACTACTTGTAGACCACATGAGCAGCCATCTCCAACATACATCGTCTGTTACTTTTCCTCTTGTAAAACATTAACAATTTTTGACCAAAATGGCTTCTGCTGGAGGTTAAAATTGGGTGCAGGGTAAGCAGGCAATGCCCATCCATCCCAGCTACTATCAGTGCCCTTTAGCACTTTCATGCTAAACACAAACCAGAAGCAGACTGAAGCCAGTAAATTTCACACAAACCCACACTTTCCTGTTACAGAAAGTGCATAATTTTTGTTTTTACAAGTGCCTTGTACAAGCTCTTACTAACAATGCATGTATGATACACTTCAGTTAAAAAAAATTTCCCCTATAATACTCATTTTGTCTTCCATCTAAATTCTCATAGTCCAAGTACCCTCTGATTCCAACACTAACTTTTTTGTTCTCCGACACCCAAAGTAATTTGCCATTTGATTTTGTAAATCTGTTATTTACTGTACAAACTCTCTACTAGCACTTCCACTTTTCACCTTCAAACTTTACTGACAGGCACTAATCTCATTGAGATCGAGCAAGCTACAGTTGGGTGGCCACTACACATTAGAATCGTCGAACAGTTTGGGATGGGAGGGATCTTAAAGATTATCTACTTCCAATCCCCCTGCCATGCACCCTTCACTAGGTCAGGTTGCTCAGCTCCATCCAGTCTGCCCTTGAACACTTCCATGGATGGGGCACTCACCACTTTCCTGGGCAACCTGTTCAGTGACTCGGCCACCCTCAAAATGAAGAATTCTTTCCTAATATCTAATCTAAACCTACCCTCTTTCAGTTTGAAGCCATTCCCTCTTGTTCCACCACTACAAGCCCTAGTAAAAAGTCCCTACCTTTCATTCTTGTAGGTACGCCTTCAGGTACTGGAAGGCCACAAGTACATCATCCCAAATCCTTCTTTCTTCTAGGCTGAACAAACACAATCTTTCAGCCTTCTCTCACAGGAGAGGTGCTCCATCCTTCTAACCATCTTAGTGGTCCTGCTCTGGATTTGCTCCAACAGGTCCATGTCCTTTCTGTGCTGGGACCCCAGAGCTGGGTGCCATGTTCCAGGTGGGGTCTCTCTCACCAGAGCAGAGCAGAGGGGCAAAACCTCCCTGCCCTGCTGCCCACACTGCTTTGGATGCAGCCCAGGACACTTTTGGCTTTCTGGGCTGTGAGTGCACATGGCTGGGTCATGTCCAGCCTCTCATCCACCAGCACCCCCAGGTCCTTCTCCAGAGGGCTGCTCTCGATCCCTTAATCCCCCAGCCTGTGTTGATACTGGGGGTTGCCCTGCCCCAGGTGCAGCACCAGCACTTGGTCTTGTTAAAACCCACGAGTCTCCTGCTGGGCCCACTTCTCAAGCTTGTCCACCTGGGCTCCCTCTACAGTCAAAATGGGCATTTCCAGAGAGCAATTCACTGTACTCCAGTGTGGGCAACCAAGGCTGAGTGAGATGAATTATTCTCCTAAAGCACATGCTTGCACTGTACTCACTATGGAGAGACCCTAAATGACTTGGATGGAGTACACTTTTAATAGTCAGATGATTAAAAGTGTCTATTCTCAATTATCTCACATCTTGTTATGCATGGCCATGTGTACCTTCTGTGAATCCATTATAACACATTGCAGCACAGCCATAAAAAGGGTGAATAGTCTGCTGTCTGCCTTGAACATCTCCCATTCCTTCAGAGAGTTTAAGAATCCAACACTCTTAAACTGTCCTGCTGCCTCTAGCACCCAGAAAGAGGGTATAGATCAAAACAGCAGCCAGGATTTCAGTACATGGAGAGAGCATGATGTCAGTGAATGATGTATGACCCAAGTGGCAAAAACTGTGCTGCTGTAACTCTCTATTTAAGTACCCACCATTTCAAATGTAAGCCTTTTCATATCATTCCTCTTGACTGCTGAATTTTTGATTGCTTCTTATTTCTTAATTTTTCTTTTCTAAAGCCTATTGTACCATGTCAAGTTTGGGAACCATTCCTTTTCCAAAAATGTCAGACTTAATTGTTGTGGCCACTATGACTATGTCTTGACTATTAGAATTTCTTAAATCAGCTACTGGAAGTCATTTCAGACTATGCAGAGAGTGATCTCTCTTTTTTGTACTTTAGGAAGAGCTACGTCACTGATTGTATCTCTAAGTGTGGTCTTTAAACCATGTTTACTCGTCTTTAAACTCTGACTAGTATGAACAGTGGTTAAATTGTGCTTTATGAGCATTTTCGTGAACTTAGTTTACTTTACAGCTTCTTCCAGAATCATAGGCTCAATATCCTTTCACTGATGTACAGGACAGCAAAAGATTATTTGCTTTCCTTGACTTAAGCTTTGATTCTGCAGAATAGTCTTGTTCACTCTCAACTCTGGGTTACAGGAAACCAAGCAGTCTTTGAACTGTATTTTCTTACAGACACCACGATATCCTTTTGATTTGGGATATTCCAATATACTTTAAATGTCTTCTAAGAAAAATCCCTCATCAGTGTCATTCACTTATCTGCCACTTATCTATATCCACAAATACCTATCATTTTTAGTCCAACAGATTACCTGCCTCTTCTGTGCAAATCCTAACTATTCTTGTTCTTGTACTGCCATGATCCTCAGTTCCAGTCTCATTTCTGTATTTTTTCACTTCTGCACAGATATTTGCTTCTGAAATAACTGACATCTCTAAATGATGTTTTAATCTGACCAAGTAAAAATTTTTAAAGTTCTTAAGAATAGAGACGAAGCAACAAAGAATTAAGAAACAGCAGGTAACACTTTGCTTTAAATGATGCTACAAACATAAAGGCAGTATGGTGAATGGGATTCTATACAATGAAGCGATAGAGGTGCTCAGTTCCGCAGAATTATTAACTTGTCTGGGCCCTGCCTTGAGTTTAATGAGACATATCATTCTAATTTTCAGACTACAGTCATGAATTCCAATGTATCTGGATATGGGTATTACTGCTTTGATCAAAACTTGTTGCTCAGCATTTTATAAAAAGCAGAGATAAACAGTGAGGCAACAAATTGATTTGAGATGTCTGTGAGGAAACCACAAAGATCAGTGGGTAGGCCTATCTCCATTAACAATCTAGAAGGTTATCTAAGGATAAACAACACACTAATTAAAGTGCAGATGTTGCCTAATCTGGATGTCATAAAGTTCACAAATACAAAGTATGCTGATAGATAAAGTCAGCAAAACAAGATTCACTTTATAATCTACCTCCTAGCACAGAGAAGTAATACAGGTCATTGACTTTCACTGTCCCGAAGGAACCTGAAAATCAGTTACAAAGGTTCTAGTGCTGTGTTAGTAGTAACATTAGAGATAAATTTCAATACTGTACAGCGAATTCTCTAACTCTGACTCTTAGAAGCATTTGCACTAGAAGCATTTGCCCTTGAAGAAAGGACTGCACTGAAATGACTGTATCTGTGATGCAACCTGGAGTTTGAGAGATAACATTGTACAAGATGCTTAGGTGACAACACAGAAGCAGACATCCGGCATTTCAGAGGATACATACTGAGCTAGAGAGGAATTATGCGTGGTGCAAAAGAGGAACATAATTAGCAGTGAAACAAGTCAACAGAAATGCTAAATCTACTTCAGTGAAAAACCTAATGAATTTTTATACCCCAGTTTGGTGAACTCAACAGTTGCAGCATCTAAACTCTAAAAGGTGAAGTCTCAAACATGCATGCTTGATGGGACACCTCTGCACAGTCTGCCTGTGCTTAATGCATTTTTGTCCATCTTAACATTAGGACCCTATGATTTGAACAATCAAAGCTGTTTGAATCAGTGTAGCTCTTTCAATTCCTCAGCAGAAACTCAAGCCCTAAATTTGCAACTTGATTCTTGGATTAGCTGGATGGTGTGCATGCAATTCTGCGTTAGCAGCAAGTGTTAGGCTGACAACAGAGATGAACACTTAACCATGCATATTGCTTTTCCGAACATAATACAAGAAGCAGCAGAAACTCCTCCTTCAGCTACAATCCTCTGGTTAAAATACTGTATATATGATGATGCACTATCACCAAATGAGGGCACTTAAAATCAGAACAGTATTTTCTAGAGACCACCAACTAACTACAATTTATTGAGGGTCTGCCATTTTATTACGAGACACATTTATATTCTAGATAGCCACAAGAGTTTTTCTAGGAAAATTATGTGATCAGCAGTGAAGAAAACTGAAAAGCAAAAATCATACAGAATACATAGTACTGTGAATCTTAAGTATCTAATTTGATCTTTAATATGTAACATAAAAAAACCACCCTAATATTTTTATATGATGAGGAAAGGGATAGAAAATCAAAACTCCATTAAAGAAAGTGGGAATCTTACTGAGACTTACTAAAAGGGATTAAATTTTAACTTGAATATAAGGTATCTATAAAAATCCTGCCATATTTCTATTTATATGCTGGATTCCATTACAATTTTATTCAAAATACTGTTACTAGGCATGTTTTAAATCTGTTGTAAATGTAAACGTAAGGCTTTCATATCCTACGTATGTTTTTAGTATCATGATGTTTTTAAAAAACATACGGTTCTGTATTTCTATGCATTAAACATTTCCAATTTTTTTTTTGTAGAAAACGAATTCAATTCCTTGTCACAATGAGAGAAAGTTAAATGTGACATTCAATGCCTTCACAGCCCTCCCTTTTTATAGGAAAAGAGCAGAGTACTCAAGGTCCTCTAAGGTTGTTTCACTTCAGCAGTAGCTGTGTATCCAAACGAGTCCTCCCCCAAACATCTAAGCACAGTCAGTACATTCCCAACTCCTACAGCCAAGTTAAAGTGAAAACGGTCTTAGTTCAGTAATGATTGAGGTGGTTTGCTCTAATCAAATTAAACCAGCCAAATGTTCTTTTCAAAGGTAACTGTCTACTCTGCAGCTGTATGCAAAATACCACATCAAATGTGGAAAAAAAAAGTGATAGAATTCTATCCTTACAGTAGAGCCCTGGCTCCACAGATGAAGAGAGACAAAAGCACCAGTGCAGCTAGGAATTACGATCACAGAAAGCTCCCAGAAATATGCTAACTCAAGAAACAGTGAACAAAGTACTGAAATTTCCAGTTTATAATTAATTGATTTCAGGGAAAAGGGAGTTCTCTGGCATTGTTAAGCAGCAATTTATCACACTGACCACACTTCAAACAGATATTAAAAGACTAGCCAAAGTTTCACACAAAAGAGAGAAAAAAAATCATACAGGCTTTTTCACCCTATTTCTTACTTCATTTCTCTGTTTCTATCAAAATATGTAATATTCTGCACTGACTAATGTTTCAAAAGTCCAAACTCAATAGGTTTCACTTAAACTCAGTATGATTCATCTACACTAAACTGAGTTTTCAGTCATTAAATACGTGAAATTCCTGTAAAGATGAATTAATGTCTGAGTTACTTATTTTCTTTTATTGAGAGAAGATCAGTTACTCGTTAATGATAATCCAGAGTAATAAGCAGTCAGTGTTGGTATGAACCCTTTTAAAACAGTACAGAACTTTTCGCTAAGATTGTAGTTTGCTTGCTAGGTATGTCATAGGAAATCCACCCAAGGACAACTCTACCAATACCAGCAAATTGGCACACCCTGTATTTAGGTGTGTGAAACGTTCACCTCGTCCTAAAAATCATGCAAGATACTCCAGAGAACAGAAACCCATCTTCTTCTGAAACTCTAAAAAGACATGTAAAGCATCATATGAAAGAGTTTCTTACTACTCATACAAACCATTTTTTATTCTGCCTAAAGAAAATACAACTCTGTTGTTAGAAATTTAAGGTCTGATTTTAAAGAGATTATTTAGCAGACTACTTCCTTTTTTTTTCTAATGATTAGACAAATTTTCAAAGGTAAAGGGTAAATACATAGATATAAAAACCAATACATTAATTTGGATGTAATGCGGTATTTTGAAAAGAGTTTGGAAATCAACAATCACATTTCCACTCTTTGACAATCATCTCATCAAAAGCTTCCCAAATGGCAGCTTCCTAACTGCAAAATGTCAAAGGATCCAATGGAAAAAAACACTCATTGGAAAATTCTGAAGTGGTTTATTTATTAAATACAAATTCTTTAGAGTTTAGAGGTATACCTGTTTAATAATTGTGCCTGCATAATTAGAAGTATTTTTCAGAATATAAGAAGATATGAAGAATAGGTGTAAGTGGAGAAATCTTCTCTCTTTTAAAAGAAAAAAGCACAGCTTCGTTATACATGTATATGGGGACACCTTCTGATAATTTGTTAGGTCATTAATAATCAACTTGTTCAGCAATACTGGAAAATAACTAGACTTCATAGCAAGAAAACTAAATCCTCTATATTCAGCAAAGTTTTGGAATGAACTGCAACTTCTATTTTATTTACTGTTAAAAAACTTTATGGAATAATTTTAAAACTTCAGAACTAAATTACATCACCTAAGAATTATTACAATGACAAATAATCACCCTTGATGTCAAATTCATGTTACTACTCTGTCAGGATAGCTCTACTACTTATTCTGCATGGTTCATTTAAACTTTTAATAGAAATATTCTCTAGAAATATGGCTGTAATCTAATACATGAATACATCTGTGATTCATATTCTGATGTATAGTGTCCCTGAACTCTGTCCAGAAAGATGTTTTAAAATCCAGTGCATTCTTAGTATCATAGCTACTTCTATCTGATAATGCACTTAGACCTGTGCTAAGCTTCAAACAATGGCTTAAATCCCACCAAGCCCACATGAGTGACTCAGTCAGTGCTTTGCTAAGTCACAGACTCCGGGTCCAGGCCGCTCTCTTTTAAACTCTGTGAAAGCAAGCAACTTTTCTTCTCCCTGCTTTGCTCCACACTTCAGCCAGAAGCGAGCCCATGAAGCAAACTGGAAAGTCTCAATCAATCTACCCTGGCCCCTGTCTGTAAGTGTGGACTATCCACTCTCCTGGCATCTAAACCTTTCCAAGAAAAGGCTCCGTTTTGAATCCTGGACCCCACTCCATTCCCTTGCCTGAAAGTCACAGCCTGCCATCAGCAATGCTTGTGGTGAAAGAAATTGGTTTTCCATTCCAGGCAGGACCCAGCAAGGCTAAATCTCTTCAAGAACAGCACAGACATAACCATCCACAGACTTAAAGAAGGAAGGGAGCACTGGACATAATCTAAAATGACTAACATTTACTCATACAAAGACTGGAAACATGCTTTTTGTAAAAAACTTAGATTTAGAATGAGATAAAATACTTTTTAAAATGGTCTTGTACTCGCTCCAGAGACCGAATTTCCTAAGGCTCAGAAGTCCATTCCATACAGAACCCTTCCTTCCTGACATGCTCTTATCTTGTCCTGTTTCTGCCATTTATTAAAACTAAATCATCACATCCATAGCTAACAAACAATTCATATGACTGGCAAGAATATCCTTGTTTTCCCTGCACATGCTTATTCTGTGTACTGTAAGGCTGCAAGCAGATGATGACAGGTCAGCATTCACGTCCCCCCTGCCCAATGTCCTCTGACAACAAACTTCTCCAAGTGCTATGTGCCCTGGTGAGTGGCAACCACATCATTCCCCTTTGCCCTCCAGCCATCAGAGAAGCCAGTATTTCCAGGCAGGCCGTCTCTTCCTTCCCTAAACCTTTGCAGTGTCCCTTGCAGTGGCCAGCCAGTGCAGGGATGATCTCCCTTGCCTTCTGAACAAAACTGCTCTCCAGCCTGGAAATGCCTTTCCTTTGCCAAGGCACTTCCCGTCTTCACATCTGCCTTGAAGACCATCCTGTTTGTGTGAGACTAAAACTGACTCTGAAGCTCATTCAGTTTTTCCTTCCCATTACTCATCCATCATTTCTACCTCAGCTGAGATTCATCTACCACACAAATACTTGGCAAGTTTCAAGTCCAGTTTCTTCTGCTCCACTCCATCCCTGAATCTTATTTTACTCTTTCTGTGTGCAAGACAATCTTTCTAACTAGCAATGCAAAGATCACCATTTCTTTGTCTCTAGGGGCTTGCCAGATGCCATATTGAGTGATGCTGCACAAAAATAAATTGTATCACACAATACAGCACACTGTGCAAGAATGACCTCATAGACTAGAAGTTTAACATTAGCTTGGCAGAAAAGAAGGAAGGAAGCAGAATTCACTTGAGACAAACACCCCCTAAAATAGAAATGTTTCACTTGACAGGATGGAACATCTTAATAATTTTGAGAAGATCATCCTTTCAACTTATTAACAATACAGTAATAAAGCCAGAAGCCAACATCAGCATCATCAAAAATCAGAAAAAGAAATAAAATTAGCTACTGTCTTTTGAAACTTTTTCCCTTTGTATGCTTCCTCATTATTTCAGTTTAACAGACATAAAAAAGCAAAACAAACACATGTTCAAATTGTCTTGCAAAAGGTTAACTAGGTATGGATGATCTGCTGCAGCTATGTTCTGAATGTTCTATCAGGTTAGAGAGCGAACTTTAAGATACTTATAAAAAGACCTTCTAAGTACAAGGAAATTTTAAGTCCCAAGCCATTTATCCACTTCTGGAACCTCTGAGCAAGGTCAAGCAAGTGCTGGTCTTTATGTCAGCCTACACAGGGCTGGGGGAGTGACGTGTGTGCCAGCCTCTCTCCCCAACACTCAGGTGGCCTTGCCAAGGCAATCAGGTGATGGGCTCCACCAAGCCCTCAAGTGCAAACCAAGGGACAACAGCATGGACCACTGGACTGCAAAAGCAGGGAAAAAGCAGCATTGACATGACTGCTGTACCACAGAGAGCAGTTTACAGCGCATTTATAGTTCAGTGGATATAAAATAACATAAAAACTTGAATGTGGCATAACTGTGTGAACAGTCATCATTACTGTGTTCCCCCTCACTGACTTGTATACAAAAAAGAATGAGGAATAGATTTAGACTTCCAGCTAGGTGGATCATTCTGTTGAATCTAAGTCAATTAGCTGGGGCATATATTCTGCAAAGTACCAGGAAGGAGATAATCAAGATTTTTAATTCTTGCATGGTTATGATCATTTTGAATGCCAAGATCTCTGACATTAACCCTTTGAAGTAACAACCCAGACTAGATTATATTTCAATAGGTCATGTTCAATACAATTTCAGTTATTTTAAAATTGAATAGTTAATAAACCAAAAAAATACTAAAGAAGTTGTGTTTATAAAAGAAAAGTTATGAGATAGGAAGCAAAAATATACAGCTTTGCTTTTTTGTTCAATTTGCTTAATGTTTAATGCTATTAAAAACTGTTAAATATAAATATGATAGAAAACAAGCATGACAAGAACTACAGTAGTCTGTGTTGCATATCACCTTCCCACAGTGCAAATTCAGTTTGATGATGATTAAGATATGGGGAAAATTATTCATCTGATTACCAACAGGAGAGAGATAAAATGAATGCAAGATACAGCTTAATTTAGCATTGTAATCACAAGACGAATTTTTATAGATATCTTGCAGCAGTGTTTTACACATAGGAATTTCCTGAATCTAGTATGTCATTTATTCCTGGCAAAGTCTGTTCTTTATCTACATATATTTCACTTTTACCAACTAGAACAGCACTAAGCTATATAAGTGCTGGACGAACTTTTGCCAGTTTTACCTACTGGATATAATTAATTTTTATTAAAGCATTACATCTTACTATCTTAAAGATGAGCTAGAGGAGCACCTTAATCATCCTACCAGCTACAAGGGACTTTTCCAAGCCCACGACACAACTATTTTCAGATTGATTTACAGTAAGCTTTACTCTTGAAGATTCTATTTGTAACTTTGTTTTGTGAAAATAAATGGAATAGAGTAAGGTGTCCTGGCAGAGAGGAGCTCTATAAAAAGAGCAAATGTGAACACAAAAGGATTTTAAGCACATAGCAATTACCTTAACTGCCTTCTTCCCATGCCTATCTATACACCATTCTCAACAGTCTTAAAAATTTTAGATCAGTCCTCCTTATTTCCATTACAGTACAGAGATTTTCATTACCATCAGCGTTCTGATGAAGATTTTATTTCCCTTTGATTCTTTTCTTGCACCCTGTGTTGCTTTATTCTGCAGTGAAGTCTTATCTCATTTCATTACCTATCTTTGTCAAAGCAACTATACTGCGAAAAATGCATCTCTTCGTTGTACAAATATGGAAATTACAGACTTGGAACAAAGGAACACAAAACAAACCTCTCATAATTAGCAAGCAGTAGCATGGAAAAAGTATGATAAATACATTTTAAATCATTCTATGCTATTTAGACATCTCTCTCTTATGGAGAAAATTCTCTTCCAACCCTAGTGCCAAGCACTGGAAACCAGTTTGGCTCTAACTATTTCTCAGAGGAAGTGACTGTACAACCAGTCTGGGCTGGAGTAGCAATGCTAGTCCTGAATCCTGGTTCTATGACCAGCAAAGCCACAGAGCTCTACCTATGCCTAGAAAGTACTGGGTCTTTCCTTACTAAACTGTTCTTCACATTTAGCCACTTCATGGCAAAAGAGAGCTCCTGGGCTGCTGAGATCCTTATTGCACTCTCTGGAGAAGCCAAAGCTACCATTTCAACTGAAAATGACACTCTGCCTAAGTTCATGTGGCCTGTGATCTCTGCTGTCAGCTGATGCCAGAGTACCACAGCGGAGCACAAGGCCTGTGCAGCTCATCTGTACAAAGTCTGTCTAAATTTTGACTCACTGAATGGCTGCTGGTTTGCATTGAGCAACTCATGGATCACACATGCCACTACTCTGAGGTAACAGATACAACACAGTATTTGCAGTTCCAACATAGTTCTCTCAGGCTAGTTGCTTGTAATATTCTGAAAAAAACTAGATGTCCCCTCAAAATCAAAAATATTTGGTTTAAAAATATTTGTGCTGTTATCCCAGTGCTGTGAAAACAATGTACATTTTAATCCAGTATGCAGACAATGCATTTGGAATTGTTTTTATTTATTAGCCTGGCCATGATAGCAGTTTCCAGAATGCATGCCCAAACAATTAAAATATTTTGAGCATAATATGTTCAATAAATAAGTAGAATTAGATCAGCTGCTTAAAATTGCAGAACTTCTTTTATAGTATTTCCTTCTCTGAGTATATTTACATAATACAAAACCAGATGTTTAATTTCAATAAATTGCAAACTCTTCTACTACATTTTCTAACAGAACTGGGACATTTAAATGTTTTCAAATAATTTTTCCATTTGAAGGATATGATTCTGGTCACTCCAGAGGGCTCCTTATCTGCTCTACAGATTAAAAATATGGACAGAAGATGTCAGTTTTTAAAAAGCATTCCTCACATTTTAGAAGAGAGAATGTTTGGAATTGCTTATCTTCCGCCTTTTTGTGGAAAAAGGTGTGCAACCAATCTCCCAGGCACCCTGATATATTACAAACCAGCCTCTTGTGTCTGAAATGCTGCTTATGGCAAAAGGTACAGGCTTCACAACACCACTATGAGAACCTGGAACACACTTACACAGATTTTTATATTGAAATGACATTCTTATATTGCTGGTTGAAATACTCACTGCTTTGCAGAGAATTAGTTTTCATTCAAGCTTGTAAAAATATTTGAAGTTTCAATGTATTTATACAATGCTCTGTTGAGATACAATTGCACTTAAATCAAGCAGAAGAAGCCTGCAGTTGCATAGTCAGTTCATCAAACAGCTCTTTGGAAAACAAGAGCTGTATTTTCATTATTTAGCTTCATTCAAGATTAGAAAACTCTTAAAAAGATCTTTTACATCATATGGAAAGATGTCAATGGTAGAAAAATTCTGAAGTATTATGTTCAATTATTCCCAAACAAGATTTAGCTTTCAAATATATAAATGTCTGAACTCAGACAACTAAATCCTCATTTTCTCCTATAGATTAATGGGCTGCATTTCAAAAATTTTGGCAACTCCCAATCACTCCTGTACTGCCAAGGAAGAACTTTGTGTGTACTCCTCCAAACCAAGCCACTTGATTCAGTGATCAAACATATGATGCTCACTTCTGATGTACACTGACTAAGCCTCTGGCATTACTAGGTGCCAGCCAAAATTATGGTTATTAACTGAATTGTGCTTGATGAGCAATGGAAGTGTGAGCTGCAGCCTGTATGTGTCCCACTGCTCACCAAAGTGAGATGGATGACGTACACTACATGATCAGCATTTCAGAATACATATGCTTTGCCTATTCAGTTTTGACATAAAGGAGACCATCACAATACACTGTCTTGAAATGAACACAAGTTAATTCATCTCTAGCAATTGACTTTTGTAATTTAAATATTATTCTTCTGTCTCAACTTTCCTCTTGAACCTAATAAACACCCTCTGATCTCAGATCCTACAAAAAAGGATGATTACACATGCAAGGCATTTTGAAATTCACCTTTAAGGTCAGCATATCTACTCCTCTAGGACTGAAAGAGTCTTGGTGTTAGTGAAGTACAAAGATATTTTCCTTATGTTGTGTAATATGTGCGTAAGCAACACAAAGAATAGGAAACACTCTTGCTAATATAGCACCACCACCAAGATGCTGACCAGCTCCAATCTGGGTATCTGCAAAGTGAAACTTACTTACTGAAGTTCATCATTTTAATAAAAGACGCTCACAGGCTGCTGAAGGTTTCTAGCTACAGAAAAATGTAAGAGGTTTAAGTAGGACTAGCCTTATCATTGAGAGTAGAGGCCATTTTTCCAGGATTTATGCTATTGACACAACAGAAAGGACATCCTGGGACCACTGCCACCATTTTGTGAGCGAGGTCTGACACCTGTACTTTTGCCCTCTCGTTAGCACAATCAGCAGCTCGTGGCAAAAATTAGTACCAAACAGTACTCAACCATAAGACTGCCTAAAAAGCTTGAAGTCTTAAGCTGTTGCTTCTCTTCATGATAGTATATAGCTCTCTATAAAAGCATCTAAAAAGGCAGAATGTGCATTCCACTACTGCTCTCATTCTTGCTATTTCTATAATGAACAGAGCTGCTAAAAAATCAGTTGCAGCTGGCAGTACGAATAGTTCAGACAAAACCAGGGAGAGGTTGGGTTTTTTTTCATTTTCTCTCATGCCTGAGGAAATAGTATATATATGGCTCCTTGCCCATCCATTCCAACACTTAAATCACACACCTATGCCTCTGGAAATGGGTGTTTGTGTGTGTGGGAGGCAATGCACAGGGATGAGGTGAGGCCTGGCAGGCAGCACCATGGCCTGTTGAAACCTCAAACCACACTTCATGCACAGAGTTTAGTGCTCACTTCAGCCACAAACCCAAATTATTGTCCATTCCATTTATGCCCCCAAACTCTTATTCACTCAATTCACATACTAAACCCAGGACCTCACTGATCAGGACAGTGGTCCCACTTCCTCACCTGACCACGTTGGGGTGTTCGAACGTCTCCAGGTGCCTCAAAACTGCCACCTCTCGGATAGTGGACAGCGGCATCCCCTCCTCGCTGGTCTGCACCCGTACCCGCTTCAGCGCTACAAAGCGACCTCCATTCTTCAAGTCTCGGGCTTTGAACACCTTCCCGTAGGCTCCTTCCCCAATCTCAGCCACACATTCATACTGCTGGTCAGCCAGGTTTGTGCTGTCCTTATCCATGCTGGCACCAATCCTCTTCTTCCTCTCCAGGTGCCTCGAGGTGGCTCTCAGTCTCACTCACTTTCTGAAAACCAGTACTTTGCTTGGGTGCAGACAGGCCACGCACTTGGTACCTCCACCAGAGAGGCCGCAGGAAGCTCTTGCCCTCCTGTTCTTGCTCCTTTTCTGTACTGGCCACAATGTGCCTCCTCTTCTGGCCAACAGGAATTATCATACAGTCTTTGGGAGCATTGCCTGTGTAAAGCCAAACAAATCTGGAGGACAAACCAAGCAAGAAAAGTGAGTTTAGTTTAGTTTACTTCATGACTTTGCATTGTTCAACACTTGCTAAAATAAAGCTAATACAGTAGATTGCTATATGCGAAGTAAAATCATGGTGGAAAGGAAGATGTGAACCATGAGGGTGACATATGTATCAACGTCCCAGAGCGGCTGATACACTACAAAGTTATCATGGTCAGCGCAGAAGGCCGGGGACTCAGCTACAGAGCAACAGCATGCTGAGGGGTTTTACTGAAATGGGCTAAAGATGATGACCCTGTGACACATGTGTGATGGGGATGGCAGAGCTAACTATGCATGTGTGAAGAGGATGTGTACATCCAAGAACTTATGCCAGGATTTCAGGATTCAGAAGTTTTCTTCATTGAACGTGGTGGAGTCCTGGATATGTATTTTGCTATATTACTGTCACTCGCTTGTAAATAATAGCATTTGGAGGTTTCTGCCTTGGTCTGCTGTCTCCTGTACTAAACCCTTTATGAATAGGTCACATCGCAATAGGTCATGATCACATTGCCAGAAACAAAGCTCCTATGGAGAGATGAAATACATGGATATTTAAATGACAATAATATGTTTTGAAGCATTGTGTGATGAAGTGAATTCAGAAATATGCACTTCAGCACAGTCATTAACAAGCAAGGGTGTTTGCTGTGGATACTGCTACATGTGTCACTGGCAGCTCTTTGCAAAGCAGCGCGGTCAAAGACATCTTCAGGAACAGCATGCTCTGCTGCAGAGTGCATGAGGCTGGAGAGCAGAAGCACTTCCTTCTGCATCCAGTTTCATCCACTTTCTGCAGGACTGGGCAAATCCTCTCCCCTCACAAAGCTCTATATCAATTCCTCTCTTCCTCCTGACCCTTTTTAATACAGCGACACAGTGATCTCCAGGACTGCAGCCCTCTCCGACACATCATTTTTGCTGTGCTAGGATGAATGAGTCCCAGATAAGTGAGTCGGGTATTCCGATTTAAGTGGAATTCAAGCACAAAGCTCCAGGGCTACTCCGCACCCCAGATGAAAATAGCAATTTGAAGGAAACCTGTGCCTAGTGCTCATCCCTTTTCCTCGGCTGCAGCCAGAGGCGTCTCCCTGCCTCCCCGGTCTCAGTTCCCAGCACAGCTGCCACCGCACCGCCCCAGCTGCCGGGCAGCCCTGCCTCCCCCGCCTGCAGCATCACTGGGCGACACGGAGCGTGGGCCGCCCCGAGCCCGGTGTGCCGGGGGACCCCTGCCCAAGCCCAGTGTGCGGGGGAATCCCCTGCCCGAGCCCGGCGTGCGGGGGATCCCCTGCCCGAGCTCAGTGTATGGGGGGACCCCAGCCAGCCCTGAGCCCCCGGCCGCCCGCTCCCCCTCACGCCCCGCG